>JABWIB010000185.1:59433-76252 GCA_016617825.1 Platyplectrum ornatum | reverse complement strand
GGCTCTGCACATGCAACATGGCGCACTAAAACCATTCCAGCTGAATCTGCGCTAAAAAAGTTAAATGCTGCTCCTTCACCTATGACCCCTACGGTGTACCCAAATAGCATTTTACAACCATATATGAGATGTTTCTAAAATCTGCAGAATCAGGGGATTACATTTTAAGTTTTGTCTCATGGGTAACATCTGTCCTGGTTAACATCGGTCCAGAATAAAATGGATCAACATGGAAAATTTGCTTTAAAAAAAAGGGAAATTTAAAAATTTTACCCTCATGTTGCATTAATTCTTGTTAAACACCTAAACGGTTAACAAACTTACAGAGTGCAGTTTTGGATAGTTTGAGGGGTGCAGTTTTCTAAATGGGGTCATTTATGGGGGTGTCTCTTAAAATTGTGAAAAATTTATACCAAGTTTATGAGCCCCCTACCGCCCTAAAAAAGTAGAAGGAGGTTTAAAAATTGATGGCAACAAAAAGATATAGACATATTGAAATTATTATTTAGTAACTATTTTGTGTGGTATGAGTATCTGTGTTACAAGCAGAAATTGTAACATTTAAAAAATGGAAATTTTCGAATTTTTCATGAAATTTGCGCATTTTTCACGAAAAAATACAGACTGTATCAATCAAAATTTACCACTAACTTAAAGTACAATGTGTCATGAAAAAAACAATCTCAGAATCAGTTGGATAAGTAAAAGCATTAAAAAGTTATTACCACATAAAGTGACACATGTCATATTTGAAAAATAGGACTTGGTCATTAGGGACCAAATAGGCTGTGTCATTAAGGGGTTAAGGAACAAACTTGCTTTCCATGTAAATACATTTTTTAGACTGCTCATGCAGGATTGAGGCCTGGGATTATTGGAAGAGATCTATCATTAAGGCCGTATTATGGGCCACGTGGGCCTGGGGCTGAAAATTATGAAAGGCCCATTGGAGTGGCTAGAGATGTGTGAGTGTGACCAGTATTGTATGTGGTGGTCAATTATATGGAGGCCACTTAATCACATTGTGCCCTAATTGATCACACTATGCCGTCCTTCATGACAGATTTCATTAGCTGCAGCACTATCGGCCTTTTTGACAGTGGAGACCTGGGTCCCATTAGCCCCCATTGTTAATCTGGCCCCATCTATCATGTATTTAATGTATTTAACACTCATCATGAAAATGGAAAAAGAGCTGTTTATCTCAAAGGTGGCTTGGTTGGTGTAAGTGCATCATTGATTCTTTAATAACTTGTCCTTGTAATGTATGGGACTGGGCAGTGCAGATTTAGGATAGGCACAATTTATGTCTAAGCACCAATACCTAATAAAATATCCTTATTTTCTTAATGCAGGGATTCTCTATCAGTGGTACTAATACAACTAGTGATACTGAGAGTCATCTCTCGTGGTATTTATAGTGGCAGGGCAAGATTGTACAGAGAAATCAGCAATACATTACATACATTTTAACCACTTCCAATGGGAGGCTATTCCACTCTTATATCATTTATCCATCCATATATAATTTTTTAATTGAAAATTATGAAGGATATTAGATTAGAATATTGACCAAATTCAAATCTAAAATCTTGATGATTCTCAAGAACAACAGTTTATAAAGCTGACAATATGTTATTAGTAGTAGTACTGTCTGTTATGTAAGGTCATATCTGTTCGTTGTTACATACAAATAGGTAGCAGTAATAGTGTGCATGTTCATTAAAGTTTTGGTATGGACCGACCCAGCAGTGCACTTCAACTCACATAACAACAAAACAGCTCTCAATTTCAGGTTTCCAACCCCTTTGAGTGTCCAACACTAATTTTCCGTTTACTGTGTCTCTTGCTGCATAAATAATAAGCAGAGAAGAGGCTTTGTGCATAAGGTAGGGCACATAAATTGCTAGTCTCACTAATTCTCTTACTGCTTTACTGACCCTACACTCATTATTTTATATTATTATGTTTTATTATCAATCTATCAAAGTTGGATATTTTATAATGTTATAATATTCTTTACATATACAAAATCTATTGTAAATAGAGATAGATAGATAGATAGATAGATAGATAGATAGATAGATAGATAGATAGAACTTTTTATAGCTGTTTATAGCCTGGATTTTTGCCTTAGACCATTCACATACTTCCATCTAATTCTTTCTGCTATGAGAATTGAGCTTGAAATCACAAGGATTTAAGTGAATCCCATGAATAATGTGTTTTGCTATGGGGTGTTCTTTTAGTCTAAAATGTGGCTTTTCAGTAAGCCGTGCTAAGCTTTTTTATGCTTATAGTGACTACACCAAGTGCAGTCTAATTTTAATTGGTCCGCTATGTAAAAAATTGGTCCCCTATGTAAAAATATTATTTTAATATGCAGCAGACCATGATTTAATTTAGACCATTACAAATAAATATAGTATGCATCTTCTATTATAGTATATTAATTTCCATTATGTGTTCCATGAAGATTTTAAATGATTTCTAAAATTTTTGAACAATGATCGTAAATTGCCTAATGTAGTAATCCCAAAGTAATAGGGAATAACATACAGTACAACAAAATAAAATGTTCCATCCATATATATCCCTAGGTGTAGTGTAATAATTGAAGCATATGTAACTATTGAGAGTCATTTAAAAGAACACAAAACAAAAAATGTATCATGTTGCATTGTAATTAATCATTTAAAGAAATATGTGAATTTATTGTAATCTATAATATTGTGTAAGTGACATTTTATATAACCATAGCAGAGAACGGACAATTAGCCATTGTTTTAGTAGTGCAGTAATGCAAGGCCACTGTAATCCATTTTTTATGTATGGAAGAATGTATTTCTAATGTTTTTAGCTTCTGTTATTTATATGTGGATTAATATATTGAATATTACCAGAATATGTTATTTTCTTCCTGAATAAAATATATAGACAGAAATAGGTAGTGCTTTAGAAACAGCCTGTACAACTTGTTATTAAAATCCATGAAACATTTTAGTAGAGTAATTGTATGAAATAAGGGACATGTACATGAATATTCCAACATGCATGATTTACTTGCAACTCAGAGATCTGGATGTGGCCCAAAATGTATAATTAAAACATGGTTGTAGGAAATCCTTGTTTTATATTTTCAGATCTGACAGTACATGAGAATGATTTGGAGACCAGTCACAAACAATTCAATTCACAATAATTTAGATAAAGCTCACACAATAACATTGTACATATTAATGTACAGACAGAGAGCTTTATCAAATTCATATGTGCCACTCGGAATGAATCACTGGGATAGTGTTATAATAAAATGTCAGTACATAGGGTGGCAGATGTCTTTGTAACATGCCTGGATGTAGCCATCAAGTATATTTCCATGATGTAACTCAAGTAAATCTTCAGAGCTATTTCCAGGATGTCAGGGAACTGTTTAAAATAGTAAAGATATTTCTGTTGTGATGACAAAATATCCCAAAAGTTATTTTAATACATAGAAACATCCATAAATTTACAATAATTATTGTAGTCATAAATCGGGTGCATTTCTTTCTGTAATGTTATCTTCTAGACAAAGGGAAATTAAAAGTATACAGCATGAGATCTGTCTGCCAAAAGATACCCAGCTCAGCAAATAATTTGTGATGTATGATGCATCATTCTCCATTCACAGTGAAATGCCATAGGTCCGGTTCCACATACAGGACCATTTCATTCAGCTTATTGTACCCTGTATTTGTATGTGAAAGACAACAGACTGTTCACTAATTGAAAGAGTTGTGTGATGTCACAATTCTAGAATCTTAAAATAAATTCCAAAAATCGAATAAACTATTTAAAAATCACCTCTTGCAAGAACTATATTAATGATTCATAATACAAAAGATCCCTCCATCATACCACCATACCCTTATAAATAACAAGGTTGCCGACACTCCCAGAATGTGCGAGAGACTTCAATCTGCGATATAGAAATCGCTATTGCGCATGTACAAACTGGCGTGCGTGATGACGTCATCAGTGCAGGAAGACGCCTGCCTTTGAGGTGCTGAAGAGAAGAGAGTGCTGCAGTCGGTCCTAGTATTTCCAGGTAAGCTTTTTTCCCCTTACCTTTTATTATTTATGGCCTTTAACCCCCCTCACCTTCCAGTCTATGGTATTTTAACCATTCATACCATAAGAACAATACCTTGTAGTTTTAGCATTTAGTCCAAGGACAGACACAATGACATAGTTGAACAAACATGTTGTTTGAGCGCAGACAATCCAAAAAATAAAGTATTCAGGCATAAGACAATGCAGAAGAGACCACAAATGGGTTTCTGCAACACTTCTGATTATATTCTTATATTCTATCACAGAATCCTGCAGCTCAGGAAACTGGATGGAGTCAGGAAGGACACTGCCCGGATGCTTCCTCTGCCACATCAAAATAATAGCTATCGAAAAGTCCTCATTAATACTTGGCCTTTGGCTTATATTATATTACCGTAAAATAGAACAATATAAAATGAAACGTGTAAATATTCTAATTCTGGTAGATCTGCTTCATAACAAATCAAGCAAGTTATTAAAATAGTGCTGACCCCGTCTCTCGTACTGATTGCTTATGGAAATGCTATTGTTTATAACGCAGCTCAAAGCTAACATATAAAAATACTTCATTCAAGTCAAGGTGCCATTTTAATCTTACTTCATTCTAGTGCAACTTTTTACACTTATGGACATGGTTTACTTCACTGCGTCTCAGTAGTTGTTTAACAGGTGCACGGTTCATTCGATGCAGCATTAGAATATTACTATTGTTTACTACGACTGATGATGAAAGATATACATGAATATTGCGTGTACATGAATGTGCACCAGGGAGGGAGGCAAATCTGCCAATGGAATGAGTTGATTAATGAAGTTTTGCAGCCTCCATAACACAGGGGGTCTTTCACATGAAATGTACCTTCCTTGTAAATATTAAGACAGCAAACAACACTGGAAAACCACTTTGAATGAACTTACTGAACAAATTGTATGTGTATTTTCTACTTATCAACTTGAGTTGTTTATGTGAAATATATCTTATATATTGCTCCCATGTGATGTCCAAACTATATTGCATGATCCATAAAAGTGTGGAACTTCCATGTAAAGACCAAACTGCAGTCTAGTATCCAATGGACATACAGAGCTCTCATGTGGTATCAAAAATGTAGTGCATGTTTCGATAACAGTCCAATGGCTCCTATGGGATGGTATTGCTAAGACATCAGGCTGGATGCAGCATTTTCTGTTTTCTGTTTCTGTACTACATGGATATTACAGATTTAATGATTCTCCTTACTCACCATGGTTACCAAGTAATACACCCTGAAGGGCTGGTTCTGGCTATGTGCAGTGCAGTCTGACACTTACACAATCTGGATCTGGTTCATGTTGAGATGGCATTAACAAGCTTTAAATATGATCCTAGTGCTTTAAATTAACTGTATAAAGGTATTTGACCTTCTGCCCATTTATTATCAATAAATAAAAATATATTTATACTTGGGCTTGAGTGGAATCATGGCGGGACTTACTTGTCCCACTTTCAACAACACTGTTATGTGTGCCCATATGTGTGAACATAGGCGGCCCTAGGCATAGGCCATATAGGCCTAGGGACCCACAACCCAGGGGGCTCGTCACAGGTAATCATCCCCCCTCTCCAAACCACCACTGCCGTGGTCAATCAGGAGCAGGGGCCCCTAATTGACTGTGACTCCAGGCCAATCAAGAGCAGGGGCTACTCATTGTCCATGACCTGAGACCAATCATGACTCCCTGATTGGCCATGGGGCTCCTGATAGGCTGTGACCCACAGCAATGAGGGATTGGAGTGGGAGGGCAATTTCTGGCAATGGGGCCCCTTCTAATTTTATTGCATGGGGCCTTGCAATAGGGGACCCACTGATTGGCTGTAGGGTTCCATATTGACCACAACCCACAGCAGTGAGGAAATGGAGTGGGAGGTCAATTACCTTCTGTGGGGGCTTCTTCTAATTGTATTGCCTGGGGCTCTGCAAAGCCTAGGCCCGCTTCTGGTCCTTGAAGCAGTCCACAGTAGAAGACCTGGGATACACTGGACAGGACTCACCATGTATGCTACATATATTCAAACTGTACATATTATACAATAGTGAAGATTTCTCATTGAAGGAGTGTGTAAGGTTTTGATGTATTTTTTGGTTATAGTTGTATCTCAGAGAACATTGGCGATCTTAGAGGTGGAAGAACAACATGGATGGCACAAGGATACTATAGAAGATGCATGGCCTGTAGTTGTGCCACTAGTAATAGTGCTGCGTTTATGTATACATATGTGTTTATTGTTCAATAGTAAAGTCATTTTCTCTGATTTCATACATTTTCATGTTTTTCATGATCATGATATGTAAACACTTCCCTACCACTAATTAATCAATTCAGTTGGTTGAGTGGGTGAACTCATACCTAACAGCCCATGAGTTTTAATCTTGGACATATTCTCCCTGTGTCTGTGTGGGTTTCCCCGGGTGCTCTGGTTTCCTCCCACATCCCGAAAACATACTGGTAGGTTGATTGGCAGCTGACTATATTTTCCCTAGTCTATGTGTAATTGCACCTATGTAAATGCTCCTCTTCCCCACCCACTCTGTCTGTATTCCCCATTGTACGGCGCTGCAGACAGTTTGTATCTTCTAATAAATAAGCGTAAAGATATAAATAAATTCATTTTAGGGTTACACAGAGGCAAACCTGACATTCTCATAGGGTTTTCCCCTGTTTAATGGTGAGGGACCCATATAACATAGATTAATAGGAACTTCGCACAGTAAAATTCACATACCCTTGTGTGCTAACTAAACTTGGCAGAGAGTGGTTTTAGGGATATTATTCATAGGCGTAGGAAGAGGAGATGAAAAATCACAGCCACTGTGTTGCCAAAAATAAGATTTAGAAGTATGCAAGCATTTCTTAAGCTAACTAAAAAGGATGAATTACAGCCACGTATCTTACTACATGACCTTTAAATAATATTAAGGAAATAGGAAGTCTTTCATAAAATAACTTGCAAAGCATATAAACAAAACACAGTCCTGCAGTGGTACACAATGTTATATGACTGTTCAGATTGAATGCCTGTATCTCTCAGGCTCTCTCTGTTCCTGTCTCTCTCTCTGACTTCCTTTTTTCGAGCGGCATTATATCATCTCCTTCTCGCTCGCTCTCTTTCTTCAGTCGCACTCAGTGCCTGCCTATCATCTTGCTCTAATTGTTTCCAGACTTGTGTGGGAGGTCAGGGCCTGGGAGTGCTGCTTCATGCCAAGTTTATAAACAGAGCAGTGTTTCCAGATGGCCACTGGCTCCAGCCTGGCTAGCAGGTTGATTGAGACCAGAATAACAACAGGTGGAGAACAGACAATGAATTCCTTGACACTTATTTTACTGTTCTGCTTCCTTTCTCACTCCGTACCTCAAGATGTTCCATAGCACCTTAAAATACATAATAAAGCAGAAGAAACGCATCATTCTCAAACATACGTCTCAAGAAGAGAAGGGATGGTGCGTGTAGGGTGATGCGTTACTCTTTCCACTCCAACCGTTATTGCAAATGAACCACAAAGTCACAAATCTTAACCGTTTCCTTTTCTCACAGACATTGCCATAACACGCAGCCAATTGCCATTTAGTGGAGGCTATTTAAAGAGATTTTAATCAATGAAAAGAAACTTAAATAAACATTCATTTGTAATTATCCCCAATAAATCATGTGTTAGTTCATTTGGAGAGGATTTGCTTTTCGGCTTTTTTCTTACATGACATTGTTGAATTCACCATTGGAAAATAATCCCCTCTGTGTGTAGAGATTGCATTTTGTGAGCGTTTCCATTTGTGCACACACATCAGTGCCACTTAGTCAAAATATAACACAATAGTAAAATGTCACCTCAGGTGACATTTATAAAATATACTTCAAAACAGTGGTCGAAGTGAAAATTATTAAGTGGGGGTATGGTCATTTAGAAGTGGCGGTATGGAAACACAGAATATAATAGAAGTCAATGATTTGTAGTTTTTTAATTACATCAGTGAGAGAAGTGCCAGTATGGCAAATCCCCGTATACCCCCCACTTTGAGCCCTGCTTCATAATGAAAAAGATTGATGCCCTTTGTAGTCTTTGGCGTAAATTTACTAATCATCGATCTCTCCTGGAATTAGTAATCGACACAGAAATTTTGCATTAATTTTAAAAGACAGTTTAGCTAATTTAACCCCTTTAAGACGCAGCCTATTTGGTCCCTAAAGACCAAGCCCTATTTTACAAATCTGCCATGAGTCACTTTATGTGGTAAAAACTTTTTAATGCTTTATCTAACCGATTCTGAGTTTGTTCGTGACACATTGTACTTTAAGTTAGTGGTCAATTTTGGTTTATACAGTCTGTATTTTTTTTTGAATGTTGCCATTTTCAAAATTTTTTTTGCTTCTAACACAGATATCACACAGTCATACCACACAAAATAGTTACTAAATAACAATTTCAATATGTCTACTTTCTGTTGCCATAATTTTTTAAACCACCTGTAATTTTTTTTAGGGCGATGGGCGGCTCATAAACTTTGTAGACATTTTTTGCAATTTTAACAAAATTTGAAAGTTTCCAAAATTTAGGGGCCAGTTCACGTTGGATTTGACTTTGATTTGCATGATAGACACCCCCATAAATGACCCCATTTAGAAAACTGCACCCCTCAAACTATCCAAAATAGCACTCTGGAAGTTTATTAACCCATTATGTTTATAACAAGAATTAAAGCAAAGTGAGGGTAAAATTTTAAAATTTCCCATTTTTTAGCAAATTTTCCATGTTAATCCATTTTATTTTGGACCGATGTTAACCAGGACAGATGTTACCCATGAGACAAAACTTAAAATGTAATCCCCTGATTCTGCAGATTTTAGTAACATCCCATTTAATTTTTTTAGCGGGGATTCAACTGGAATGGTTTTAGTGCACCATGTTGCATTTGCAGTGCCTCTTGTTTTATCAGTAGAGTAAAATCCCTCAACAAGTAATACAATATTATAAACTACACCCCTCAAGGAAATCATATACGGGTATAGTGAGCAGTTTGACCCCACTGATGTTTTGTAGCGTGATAATTTTTCTTGTCAGGGAGGGCAGGGATTAACCTTTAATTTTTTTAACATTGACATTTTTTTTTTACAGGTTTTCATTCATCAAAAGTTGGCATAGTACTCACGGCAGTTGCTATGCGGGCTATAGTGAATGAAACTAATGTGAAAATCTATTTTTAGTTTCATTAGATTCATTCACAAAAGCTGAACATAGTAACCGTCATGATTACTATGCCAGCTTTTGTATCAGGAGTTAAAAAAAAAAAGTAAACAGGATCTGTGCTTACTATTAGAAGACTGACAGATCTTACAGATCTGTCAGTCTTCTGTGGCTTTAAAGCTGCAAACGGCTAGTCAGAATTGACTACCAATCGCAGCCTTTGCCGGGGACGGGACCAATAATTTTGGTCCCCCCCAGCTTCAGTAGCATGGCAGCTGTCAGTGATGCCGCGGGAGAGACAGTTAAATGAGCACCGTACATGTACGCTGCTCGTCCTTACTGACCTTCCCTTATGGACCTTCGTCGGAAGGGGTTAATCAATGTCAATTTTGGACAGCCATCTAGCGGCATGCACACTTCCTGATTTTACGGCTGTTGTTGAAAGCAGGTTAGAATGAAATCTGAGTAGATTAAGAGTATGTTTGTGTATCATTTGTTGTATTGTTAATGTTTGTTAATAAAATATGGATTGCTTAGGAAAGACACCTCTCTTGCTATCGATTTGTCGTCCATTGGCAAATCGCTGCCTAGTAAATACCTAAAGGTCTATGTCGATCATGTTAGAAATTTATGCCGATTTGGCAGAGACAATTTAATCAGTCATTTATCATCCAATTGACACTTAGTAAATCCAAAAATGGTCAAATCAATGCCCAAATTGACTCGCCACAGCGATTTGGGCTAATATCTGCTTAGGAAATTTACCCCTTGTTTTCTAACAAGGGGTTTTATAATGAACACAGTTGATTTTAATCAGAGTTATTGTTTAGCATGAGAGCAATATCTGTTATATCCTTATTTACTTCTTAACAGGTTTTTATATAGAGAGCTTTACAGATTAAGTAGTGCTTTACAATTTCAACAATCAATAATACATGACTGGGTGGTAACAGACAGAAAGGGTGGGAAGAGGGCCCTGTCCACAATCTTATACTGCAACAAGTTTGATCAAATTTCTCTTAGTTGTTTTTGTACTCTGTGCCTATAGAAAAGGTTGAGAACTCAGAATAATATACTTGTAATAAACACATGTACTACACCTGGTTAGGAACAAAGTTTACGTTATGAGACAAATGGAGATATTTATAGGGTGAACTGTCATTCCCCTGAAGATACAGTAAGCCTTCTCCTGAGCAAAATGAAGACACTCCAAACTTTATCACTGGCAATTCTTATTCAAACCTTATTTACCAAAGACCTCACCTCTTCTATATATCAAGGACTTCACCTAAACATGTACTACTGTATCCCTTCTTTCACAATTATTGCCTCATTGCTTCTAAGCACAAATATAGTATATGCCGCTGTTTAATGTCATGTTCACCGTGAATATGTAAGTGTTTTTTAATGGTTTTTAAACATGTATGCTGTTTTTTTTTTCTATACATATGCCTCTATACTGCCTTTTCATGGCCCATTTTAATTTATGTTTTGTTCTACAACATCCTCTTGACTGTTTTAATTTTGAATGTTTTTTTTTCCCCATAATTAGTCTTGCAGATATTCATTCATGGTAATGCAGTCCCTCTCATTCTTATTCTAGTGGACAAGCGATTAGCGCACCATAAACATGCCACACAGTCAAAATACAATGTACTATCAAACTAATTTCATTAGTTGCAAACAGTATTAGAGTTGAGAGATGATGTTTCCTAGCCTGGGTCTAATAACAGTGTAACAGTAACACTGGGCAGTATCTGTGTGCAAAATGCAAAAATAAAGTATTCTCTCTGCATGCAAACATGGTTTTGCCCACTTTAATTTTACACTTGTAATTTCAATAGAACTTAAGTCTGGATCCAGTCCAGTGTGTATATGTTTGTAAGCAGAGAAGATGCAAAGAAAAAAGATGCCTAAAACTTAAGATATTTGGGGGATGTTCAGTCCATTTTGCCCAAGCCATGAATAAAAAGATAGCCTAGGTATTTTTCATTCAGCGACTACCATAACTGACACAAATATGTGCTCTTTGCGACTACGTGCTGAATGGAATATCCCTCTTAGGAATATAGAGCACTGATTTATTTAATTTTTGCGGTTGTATTATTGTAGTGAATCAGCATATGGTACTTGGTTAACTCTCTTAACATCATTTCATTACAAATGTGTTCTTCATTACTGTGCCCACATAACATTCTAAGAAATGTAGTCATCCCACTGCCGGCATGTGTCTGCATCAAAAAACAACAAACTACAGACAGTGTTTAAATTTATATATATTTATTTATATATTTATATATGTTTTCCAGCAAATATGTCTTGTATTATCACCCTTTCATAAAGCATCATGATATGGTTTTGTTATATAGCGGTGACCTTGATTCTATTGCAACACCATTGGCAGTGCTCTGTGATACTGTACAGAATATATTAAACATTACAATCCCTCGCCTTAGAACTGCAATTTCTCTTATTGGCCTCTTTGTTATAAACAACAATGCATGTGCATTTATGATGCCCTTGAATATTGGAATACGCAATAAAATGTAATTTTACATAATATTTAAAGTTAATAAAACTAAGCTATTCTTTTATTCTTTACAGCATGTTACAGTACTTCCATTGATCCAGCACAATATTTCAATATATTTGCTGAGGTCAAATGGAGTAGAGTTCCAACCTAGAAAGTAACTTACTGGATCACTTATGGGACATTTATTTAATGTTCTAGTAGCACTTTTAGGTAAGACAAGATATTTAGCCTACCCAGAAGGCCATCTGAACACGTTGGTCTGAAGCTTTTTGCCCAATCCTTTAAATATGTTGGACTGTGATTGATCTTCGTGCGCTTAGAAGTTTTTTGGCTACTTAGGCGATACTGCAACTTTTATAAACTATTATAAGCATTTTACAACTATCAGCTAATAATATCTGAGTAATGGTTCCAAACATTTAATGGTGTTTTCATAGTAAACCCTTTCAATAAAAGATTTAGATAATGTGTTTGCACGAAATGTAGGAACATACTTATGACCAATCGAAATAAGATAAACAAGAACACAAACTAAAAAAATGGGAAAGGAGAAAGATAATAAAATACACTATTGCACTGTGATGTTTTTCTTTCCATCTGTTCATCTATGTGACATCTCTCTTTCAGCCTTCTTCCACACCATTATCCTTAGCAACCATATAATAAAAATTGGAAGAGAGATATTTTACATTCCCGATTTCAGTGGGACAGTCCCTCCTCTATGCGACTGTACTGCTGTCCCGTCCACCTTATCGTGACAAACAGGTAGGAAATAATTGGCTAGATTTACCAAACTGCGGGAATGGGAAAGTGCCTGTAGCAACCAATGAGAGAAAAGTTGACATTCTCTAGTATGTACTAGGAAAGTGAGAGGAAGAATCTTATTGGTTGCTATGGGCAACATCTCCAACATCTTTTCCATCCCTGCAGTTTAGTAAATATAGGCCAATGTGTTTTTGTAAATGTACAACCCAATTGAAATGTACAATTTGCTGCGACCCCAGCTGGAAAATGGGGTGGGGATTGGGTGGAGTTGGTGGTGGAGATTGGGCAGTGGACGGGACTTGTCCTGATCTCCCCAAAATGTAGGGAGGTATGGATATATATTATAATATTTCCACTAGAGATGACTGGTATGGATTGGGATAAGTTTGAGAAACCTAGTCTAACCAAACCAGATCTCTCATATGACCTTATTGACAATAAGGAAGATGACCAAATTTCTTCTGAAGCTCATTAGTAACTTTTTATAACTCTGTATTCTATAGTCAGGCAAGCAATATCTCTTCAATGTAGAGATTTTGTGGTATTTTATTCTAGCATTTTTAATAAGAATCCTTGTTTAGAATGCCTTCTACTGGTCAGGTGATATATGACCTTACAGACCATTACCAAACAACCAATAACAAATTGTTCAACTCTTGAGTTAATGGATTATACCAGCCAAATTTTAGCTTTGAATTATTACATTGGGCCTGACTCTGAATAAATGAAACTGTAATCATTTCTGGTTTTCATTTTTTATTAATATGTGAAAAGGTTTTAGAATATTTATTTTAATTTGTCATGGTTTTCAATACTTTGTGAATCAGTGCCAAGAAATTCTACTTCAATCTATTTCAAAGAAAGTCTGCAAAAACAAAACATGTAAAATCTGTTAGGGGTTGAAAGCTTATCTCAGAGTTATGCGACTCCCTCAGTATGAGGTATATTTATACACCAAAATCCAACACCTCTGTACTTTCACAATACTTTTATGTTAAACTATAACATAATTAACATTTGATACATGCCTATAGGTAAATCAAAATAATGTTAATACAATGAGACTATTAATCAGTTATTAACATAAAAAAAATTAATGGCCACACTAAATTGTACACGCATGAAATTTTNAAACTTGCAGCTTAAGATTTTGTAAGGATCACAGGGAAATTTTACGACATTTTGCAATTTCTCTTCACTACCAGGAGAACTCCAGGGGCTTGTTCACATGAATAGCATTAGGGTGGAATTACTCTATTGTACTTTTGGTACCATATGCTTNTGTTCCCTCGCTTCTATAGGGTAAAGAATGAACACTCTGTAAGTCCATCAAGTGGCACTAAGGGCACCTCCAGACCCTGCTCTTCTGTGATTGGTGGTTTGTATGCTGTCACATGATGTATGTTCAGTATCCTTGCATTTTGTTTTNTTTTTTTATTTTAAACAAAAATAAAACCATTTAAAACTATTTCAACAAAAAAGCCAAACAACTCCCGTATCACGAATCTCACCTGTGATGCTGGTTCTCGCTGGCCTCATCGATTCTGGTCCCAGACAGCGTCTCCTGTGCTGTGCATCAGTGCCTCCTGCGGCTGCCAGCGGTCCCCATAAGCGGCTGCTGCTCCACGCTCTCTGCCTCCACCTGTGCTTCACAAGCTATGATCCACTCCACAGATTCCAACCAGTCAGGAACCATGGGCACAGTCATATTGGATGCTATCAGGTGATCAGCTAAACCCAATGATCACTCCACAGCAGGTATAAAATATTTCACTTCCAGTACTCCTTGCCTGTTCCTTGTTGACACACTGCTATTGTGGCAGCACCAGGTCCTCAGCTGCTGGATTCATTCAGTTGTGTTTCCTCCAAGACAAGTACTCACCTGTTTACTCATGGAGCACTATTGGTTCCAGCCAGCCACAAGTGCTCACCTGTCTATTCCTGAAGCACCACTGGTCCCAGCCAGCTACAAATGCTCACCTGTCTTCACCTGGAGCACTATTGGTTCCAGCCAGCCACAAGTACTCACCTGTCATCACCTGGAAACCTATTGGTTGCATCCAGCCACAAGTACTCACCTGTCTATTCTTGAAGCACCACTGGTCCCAGCCAGCTACAAGTGCTCACCGGACCACTCCTACAGCACTAAAGATGCCATCCAGCTACCAGTGCACCTGCTCATCCCTGCCACACTACTGGTCCCAGCAAGCCCAGCCTTACCCATTCTTCCTCCTTAGAGTAGGGACTTTCAGACGCTTAGAAGCAGACTCACGGGGTCGTCCTTTTTCGGGACGCTAAGGATTTTTGCCAGGGAACCAGGTCAGGGACGGTACAGGGATTCCATCCTGTCCTCATAGTGCCTGCATATCACAGACATGTATTAAACCATCGAGACTTTTATTCAACTCGCTACAGCCACTGCCAGATTCTGTGCCTCGGTCAGAGCCTCAACCTCAGATCCTGACAGAACGATATGTCGCCTAAAAAACAATTATTTCAGTTTACTTAGACATTTGTAAATAAAGTCAGAAAAAGTCGCCCATAAAAGTGAATGTTTTGTGCAAAACGCGTTATTATGCCTTGTGGATATTTCTCATTTAGTTGGTATTTTTAAGTACTGTATATACTATTAAATGTCTTGATACAACTGGTAATTTTGTCTGGCAGTTGTGAAAGTAAACCCAGGTGATTTAGGTCAACGTATTTTCCAGGGTGCATGTGTTTTACAGGAGAATAACCTGCTCTTAAGTTGAAAAAGAGCTTTATGGTTTAAAGGTTTAGATAGCAAGTACAGACAGAGAAGTATTTAAAGCTAAGTGCCTGGAGCCAGGAAAAAATTATCTTTAAACAGATGGCCTCTATCAAGTAATGTTGCAGGAATATCCTCACCTTAAAGTGCACTTTGATTGTAAACTGAATCTAATGTAATATACAAATTTGACATCAAAGATGGCCGTATAGGCAGAAAAAGTCCCCCACTAGGTTCAGCTGTGTAGCGCCACTGTAACTGCAAATCAGACATTCTAGTGTACAAGTGCAGTAAAATGCTTCATCCATAAGAATTTGTGTTGATTCAAACGTTGCTTGGCTGTGAAAAAAGCAACATTCTTTCTGAATAAACATTTTATATCATACAGTCATCATTGATAAACAGACGTTTCTTGTACGCTGTTTACTGATAGAGTCAAACACTGTCCCTTCACACGGCTCCGATGAATTGCTGAAGGGTGTTACACTAAAAAGCTAACAGAATCGTTCACAGCATCTCTATGCTCATTTGCAGGGTCAGTTGCTCTTTCGCAATAGAAAACCAGCAGCCGGATAAATGGTCCATTTATTTTCTACTAAATATTCCTCCGGGGGTGGAAAAGTCAAAGTCAAGTTTGTACCAGAGATCTCTTTCATACTCACCTCAACTGCAGGTCTATCATGTCTAGGACACTTTGCTTCCAAAAAAGTTACGTTTTTGTTTCTTTTAATGAGGGCTTGGCAGAAAAAGAAAATGTGAGATTACCAAAACTCATTTTACCTGCAGCAAGTCTGGAAAGCTTTTCTGTTGTATATAATAAATTCACTGTAAGCAGAATGGTTGTTAACATTTTGACTGCTAATGTAATGGCTGCTTGTTTCATTTGATACTAGATGACTTTATTTTATTCTGTTATTATTGTTGTAATTATTATTATGATAATGATTATAAATAATACTATTATAAAGATTATAATATTATTATTTTTATTGCAACCAAGTCAAGGAATTTTTTTTTTCACAGTGCTAAGGTTGTAAGTTCGATTCCCCAGACAGAACCTTATTTGTTCTCCCTGGGGGTTTCCTATGGGTGCTCCAGTTTCCTCCCACATCCCAAAAAACATGCTGGTAGGTTANTTGACAGTTGACCAAATTGTCCCTAGTCTATGTTGTAATTGCACCTATGTATCAATCTCCTCTAGAATGTCAGCCTTCAGGCAGGGCCCCTTCCCCACCAGTTCTGTCTAGTACAAACTGTAAAGCGATACGTAATATTATTATGCTCTAGAGATGTGCGCCGGGCATTTNTTTTGGTTTTGGTTTTGGATCTGGATCTCCCTTCGTGTTTTGGATCTGGATATGTTTTGCCAAAACCGCCCTTGTGGGTTTTGGTTTTGGATCTGAATTTATTTGCTAAAAATGGCTAAAACCGCAGAATTTGGGCCTTTTTTGGTCCCTA
>JABWIB010000185.1:40659-53587 GCA_016617825.1 Platyplectrum ornatum | reverse complement strand
AGTTCGTGTCATAGAAAGTGGTGTTTTGTGCCACACTCATTAAACAATGATTTTCCTTATAATGATAACTTCACCTAAATTTATATAACACTGTAAATGATGAGGTCTGCATATTAAAAGAACTAGGGACCTGTTTCAGTGTTGGCACAATAGTGCAGTGTCTGATCACCCCTATTAACCAACCAACCAATAATCTGCGAGGAAATAAAAGAATTGCTGGCTCAGCGTATGTATGAGTCGCAGGTGAACTTGGGACATATGTTAGGGGGTACCAGTGTAAGTAATGCACTTCTGCACATCGGCTGCACTTCCAGATCAGTCCCTAGATGATCATTGAAACTGGACCCCTTAGGGTGTCAGTGTTTGGTGGCTACACTTTAGTTAATAATCCCTTCTAAAAGGAATTAAATTTCCATTGGAATATCTCATTCCAGAAATGGTGTGTATATGGTAAACAGACAGTTAAATATAAATGGCCAGTAAAATGTTAGTGAAGGTCGTATTCTGCAATGCCATGTGAAAAGCACAGTCAGATATCACTTCTCATAAAATTGTACTGTAACGATGTTGATTGGAGCCTGTACAGAGAACAAAGCCCCATTTGAGTAAAAGATTGTAGCTAAACAACTACATGTCCCAATGAGCAAAAGAGTTTTCACTAATTGCAAAAGTACTAACAATTTTGCCAATAATTTTACAATGTTTATATTTATGGCCAGGAAATTTGCTGGCAGCAATGTGCAGGTAAGTGAAACCAATTATAGATAGAACATGTTGTGTACAATGCTCAGTTGTCCTCTTTTAACAACATGTTGTTAATTTAACTGCAGCATTTACATTAAGCNATAACAAGTCAGTTCTCTGTTCATGTGTGATCTCATGGGCCACCCAATGTCCATTTAACATATAGTACAGTAAGCAAAGTTATGTGTTTTCTGTATCCAACCTGTGGCCACAGGTATAAATGAGCTCCACGTACAGTATCATCACACTTCATTTGCTACAAAGCTAATTTGATATTAAAAGGCCAATAAATAAATAGTGTAGTAAGTTAAAAAGCCAATAATATACTGCTTCAACATGACATAGGTTTCATATGAAAACCAGGGCTTAAAGTGGGGGTGTATAGGAGTGGACGACACATCTCCAACTCATTTACTTGAAAAACTATAAATCTCCATTCACTTCTGTTATTGTCTATGTCTTATTTTGTGTTATTGACACAAAATATCTATAACACCTCTAATGAATTTCCATGTAGACAACTGATAAAGAGAATTTTCATTGGATATAACACTTTTAAATTAATTGATTGAAAACTAGCCTTTATGTTAAAATTAATTATAAATGATAAGCAATATCTGTGCAATATGAGCTGGAACNAAAATGATCCACTGATTTTGATTGAACAATAATCATTCTAGTGAGTGGCCACCTTTACTCATACATTGGATCAATACTCAACGGGGGAACACCTAAAAGGTAAAATGACTAACAACGAATGCCTGCTTGTTAACCCAAACCAGTTAACATCAGATAAACATTTTTAAATGTTTGGTTTTTACTTTAAATCATTTTTTACCCTGAAACCACATATTTAGAAACTTTGAAGGCATTACCGTTTCCCAATACAGATACTGTATTTTCACTAGGTTAATGCAAATCCCTAAATAACTATAATAAATAACTAATGTATACTTTGTGGAAAGTATCTAGTGGAAATTTCATCTGATGAAACAGAACTATAAAAAACGTTAAGCTTCAAATAATAAAATTGGATTATTTCATACTATCACATGGCTAAATGTTTATTGGCATTGTGCAGAATTAGTGACATTTGTAAGGGATGCGGGTTGGACCATAAAGTTTACTATAAAAAAGGGACATTTTTAATGTCTAATAAATAATCATACACTTTTCTGCAAGACACTGGCCATTAATGTAGATTTTAGAAATAATGTATGCTGCAAACACAAGGAACATGAGATGTGATCAGATAAAAATTAATTACTAATGTTCTTTTTGCTCTGCCCCAGGAGTGATAGGAATAGTGTCAACATCGTAGCAAAAGGTCATTGTGTATTTCTACCATCTATGTTTACATTTGCAAATGGGCCAAGGAATTGGAAAGGACTCTGGGAGGTAGTGTTAGCTTTCATCAGCTGCTCTCATTTAAGACTACAGCCAAAACTGGCCCCTGCATCCCTGAGTTTACTCTACTCCAGATGTGTCTCGGCTCCAGAGTGGCTGCCATGTAACTGTAAATCGGCAGCAGAGGGCTCGTCAATCTGTAAGACAGAACACTCTGATGTCGCCAAGCCACCATTAAGAACAAGCTGTTATTTGGCCTGACCTGCGATAGGTGTGCAAAGAGAATGTGAATGAGACTGAATGCATATTTATGTTGCAATTAAACAGCATTATGTTTGGTTTGCATAAATCTTATCTCATTTCTTACAACATATTTACGAAAAGTGCCAATTTCACCATTAACCCCCATGTGATCCATTGTTGTTGTAATAGTGGTTATATGAAAGATATAACGGCCAGCACCAGGCAGTCCTCTGTAAGATGGTGACAGTGCTTATTGCACGGCAGTCAATCAGAAAATGATGACTTTGAAGTAGATACTGTACAGTTAAATACTTGACTTAAGTTTTAAGAGAGGTATGACATTAACTGAAGAGACTAAGCATAGTTTAATGTGACATTGTGATCTCTTATATGTATGTTTAACGTCATTGTATATATGTAATGTACGTGTAACTGTAATCCCTTGTGAGTAGTCTGTGTCATTGTAATACATTTGTACTGGATTGAGATTAGGAGGAAAGTTACACATGGGGGAGACAGTGATGAATTTACTACGTAATTTACTAAGTACTTGGGCCTAGACTTTCTAATCTGTGGAAAGAAAAACTGGAGCTGTTGCCCATAGTAACGAACTATATTCAGCATCAAATCCAGTCTTGTAAATATAGCCCTTAGTATATTTTGTTAGAACTTTAGCCATAAGAAGTATGTGTGTGTGTGTGTGTGTCTGTGAGAGTGCATGTGTGTCTGTGAGCGAATTAAATATAAAAATTCCTAAAAATTAAAAATAACCATTAACGAGTAACCAGGTACTGTTATATGTAATTTGGTATGGAGATTATCTATTAATGGGCATGAGAAAGTGTACTATCTCTGGATAGGACGCAGATAAAAACAGCGGCGTAGTAGCGTTATGCTGCTTCCACTACACACTGCAACTGATATTAATTCATTTGAACGGCATCTTCTGCTACAGCTCAAGAATTCATCCCATGGGTAACAAGATCTCATATGTAAATCCTTGCAACATTATGATGGCGCAATGTGGACTTTATCTCCTCTTTATCTTTGTCTCCTCTTATTCCATGTCATCTTTGTTTGCTTGTACTTTGGGTTTCAGAAACTTGGTTAGTGTTTTTGTTTATCAAATATTGAACGGAAACAAAGACTGTCTTTAGTAATACTATGTCCTGGCTTCTTATTGTAGTATGAGTCACTTATAACTAAAACATACCCAATTATTGCAATTAGATCTGGAGTTTATCTCCAAAACTACAATAATTAGTTTGGATAGCCGGAGAGATGCATTCCATTTTATTTCTCCTTTAAGTTAATGCATGTGTTGTTCATATTCATGTATAACGTTTCTTTGTTAGTCTGTCTAAAAGCATTTCTACACTTCATCATTGAGCCATTGTTTACTTCATGATTGTACAGATGGTTATAGATGACACTATGGTCTAAATTCACTAAGCGGGGATTTGGCTGGGGAATTGAAAAGTGGGGATGTTGCCCATAGCAACCAATCAGATTCAAGCTCACATTCTCCAGTATGTAAAATGAAATTTAGATCTCGAGTCTGATTGGTTGCTATGGGCAACATCCCCACTTTTCAATTCCCCAGCAAAATCCCCACTTAGTGAATTTAGGCCTATGTCTTCTTAATCAATCTTAAGCGGCCGCAGGTCAGTGGAGTGAGCAGATAATATTTTAATTACTTATGGGGCATTGCATGGCCTATATAAGACTCCATACACCTTGATGATAATCACCATAAAACCTGCCCCCTAGAGCTACTTTGAAGGACTCTCACCGAGCAAGCCAGATACCTGCTGTGCACCCCGAAACAGCTGTCTGCAGGTGGGCACCTCTTTCTATGGAGGATATAATGACGTGCCACTGAACCCCAGTCATGGCTTCTTGATGAGTTGGAGGTGACTGATGGCATGCTACCTCCAAGAGGCGGCGCTGAAGGTGAAGCTCACTTCCCTAGACCTTATTTTATCTGTTCTGCAAGTAAAATATATAATTCTGAATATAGATAACATTATGCATTAAAAATGATTGTGGAATGCTAGAAACTGCCTAAAAGAAAAATGACCATTGCTATAAATTGGACATCATAACTCATATATTAAACAGAACAACTATCTTTCCCACAGAGGTACATGAAAATACTATCCAGAAACTGGATGCTGCAATCAGCAATAATAACATAATGTCTTATTTAATCTTACCGAGAGTAAAAATGACAGCACATCTCTCTTGTCTGGAGTATGGAAAACCAGCCCATTGCAAATATATTGCAATTAAGTTTTAGAATACAGCACATCTCTTAATTGTTTAATTCAAGCAGACTGAGACAGATAGACTTTAGCAAGAACTATCAGCATGCTCCAGTAACACAGGCAAAGCATATGAGATTTGTAGTTCCATAGGTTTGTCTATGCCAGATTTGGGTGCAGCCACATTGGGGAGTAGGGTGCCATATGACCGCTTCCCTTTGCATGTAAACTGTAAGAAATTACCAGCTTAAAACAAAGCTTGCCTCTCCTTGTTGGGGTGTATATAAATACATTGCAAGCATCACTGTGGTTTAGCCATACCATATCACACACCACCCATAGCCCTTCCTATACAGTCTTGGGCCCTGCCATGTTACACCCCTGCCTATCAGAGTCAGGGATATTGTGCGGCCAGCTACTGAACGAATGTGTGCAGGATACAGGAGGAAGTTTTCCACACATATGGATTCTGGTTATGACATCAACAATATTTGCTTGTAGCAAGGAAAGCCTCATCAGGCATGCAGAGCTCTTCTCATAGTGGTAACAGAGCTGTTCCAATAGAAATGCAATGTTAGTGACTGCTGCTATAAAATATGCTGGTGTTGTATACATGTGATACCCCAGCAATGTGATAATAAAGGGTTAATCATTTTTAGACTATGATTGAGTCATGGAGAGGTTGCGGGGCAAAATGTGGCCAGGTTGTTTACTACTTGATGATTGGTGAATGAGTATGACCCCTGACCTGTTAGTTTCATAATTGGCTGTTAGCACTGAGGAAGTTATATAAGTAACTCTCAAAAAAGCGTTGGAGGGAGCGGGCACCATCTTGGATGGGCATCGTCAGAGTGGAGAAATGACTGTCATCGAGTGGAGAAGGAGTGATCCCTGAAAAACACTTCACTGACGCTGATTCAGTTCAAGAAGTAATAGCGATAAAATGAAATTGTGCCGTATTTCTGTAAAAATACAACTATAAGTATATACCGGTGATGGAGTTTTAATTACTCAATAGTTTTCCAGTCAGCACTATTCACGGCCCTGGGTGGAACTATTTTGGTAAGGATGCTGAATTAACATTATGCCTTACTCTTGTTGATGTCCTGACCATTTTTTGTATCTAGCAGGAAATGAACATTTAGATAATGTTTAGATGGAAGCTTAGAATCACTGATACCCTGTTCACAGTGCTGATATACCCTGGTAATTCACAAACTTCCCTGGTAATTCACAAACTACCCTGGTCCTACACCGTTCACACTGAACCAGGGTAGTTGGTAATAATCTTGACATCTTCCAACAGCAGTGACTACACTGCACACATACATGCTTCAGATTAGAATCCAGCTTGTCAACTTGCCTCCCTTCAATTTGGCCACCCCCACATATATGATATTCTTGTAAACAAGTAATCATTGAAAAGACTTATTGGCTTGACTGAAACGAATTATGTTATAGTTACAAGGAAGATTCGTATTTTTTTAAAACAATTACATTTGTAAGTATTAAAACAGATATGGAACTGGATACAGCTCTCTGTGCGACCAAGAGTAGTGCTGGTTTACAGGAAAGGTGCACTCCCCTGTCACTCCATTCTCTCGCTCAGAAAAGGCAGGTGCTAGCAACGTGAAAACTTACTGTAGGTGGGGGAGAAAGACCAACCCAGTGGACGGAATCCACCCCATGAACATTCAGAGCACGCATGCCGCCTCCAGGAAATTTGCCTGACACACCATGCATGCGAAAGTTGTCCGCCCATGATACGTAACAATATATCAGCTACATTTTACAAAATGCTCATATTAATTCTGAAATAGAACAGATTGAGTTATTCTTGATGAAAATAAACATTTCAAAATGTGAACAGAGGTCACTATGGAAGAAGTCTCGAATTGTTAGCTTTAGACTTGGTTTAACTTTTTTTTTTCTTTCTTTTAGTGATATTATTATATTATATATATTATTATTGTAGGTCTGGCGGTATAGTTATTATTATTTAATATCAAATATTGTAATATTTTCAATGCTGCACTCTAATTCCAATACAATATTAAAAGGTTATAATAGTGATGAGGCATTAGGAACATACCAGTTCAATAAGAAGGCATTTCCTTACTGCAAATAAAGTTTCAATAAAGTAGGAATTGAGTAGACATGTCTTAGGCAACATTCCCTTTTCCTAAAGTCTAAACAAAGTTTATTTTTCAGCTGGGACCAATACAATGTGGCTAGGTCACATCTTAGAAGCCACAGGATATCTTGTAAATAGCACAGTGTTGCCATTTGGACTGATATATAACAGGAGGGTAATAGAACTGATCTCCTGTGGAATGTGTTTAACTCTAGAGGGGATTGACCAGTAATGTGACCTGATCCTAAGAGGACAGGACTGTTTCCCTACAAAGATCAGAGCACTCAATAATGTCCTGTAATGATGCCTCTACTGCGATATGCNAAATGACTGTCACACACATTTACAACAGGGTCATAATGACAATTAGTAGCAAAAGTAGTAGAAAACGAAAACATTTCTTACAAAACAGAATAATAGTAATAACAATACCCTTTGTAACAGAGCCAATACGTGTTATATTCAAATGTTCATCGTCACTATTGTACGCACAAATATTTTAGATGAACTTTTTTACCTAGTTTGATTACATTTAAGTCAAAAGATATATTCACTCTGAGATTTAGCGGACCAAGGAAGTCAGCCATACGCTATGCATACGCTCCCCAGTTACGGATATAAAGCTGCAGTCACCAAAGATATTGCTGACTGGAGACATGAAAGTGGCGGTATGGACATTTAGTTCCTCTTAGTTCTTACTCACGCTATGTATGTATTTCATATATGGCATCATACCCCTTGCTATATATGATTCCATGTTTGTTATTGTTACTCTGTACCCCATGCTATGTATGTACTATCACTATGTACATCACTGCACAAATTATGTGGGGCCTTATAAATAAACATTATTATTATTAATAATAATAATAAGAAGAAGAAGAAGAAGAAGAATAATAGCCCATTCTCTTGATTTCTACACTTTCTCTAACACCCCAACATTACCCCTCCTGGTATAAGATTCAGAGCTGCACCTGTCACCCTAACCTGGATTTAATGAATTAACCCATGCTCTCTCTGTAACCCAGCTGCTTACCATAGTATCTAATCACTGAAATCACAGGAGGCGAGCATTTTGTGAAGAGGTCATCTCTTATCATCATCACAGAGCAATAGAAGTTTTAAGACATACAATTTAAAATATGGAAGAAGTTACAATTCTGTGCTATGTTACAAAAAACCCTCTAAAGTATACCATCTTTCTATCATCTCTGTATGCTTCCACCTTCCAAGATTAGTTATACCTGTATGCCAAGTGTTACAATAACCCCACTTGTATATCAACTAAAAGCACCACAGGTCACACACAAAAGGGTTAGAATAGGTTCAGGGCTTGAACTGGGAATTTTTTAATAGGGGTAAGGCACTAAGCCCCTTTTATAAGCCATGGCCCCTCCAGGCACACATATAAGGGGCAGCCATGGAGGGCAGGCACACTAACAAGGGGCAAAAATGAAGGCTGGCAAAATATAGATATTGTTTAATGTACACATGTACATTCATACATGTGTCCTGTTTGTTAATGTGCATCAGGAGCCCCAACAACCATAAACTGACTAAGAGCATTCATACTCTACGCATCTCATTCCATAAGGTGGTTCAAACGTACATACACACACAAATGTATCCATACTGCACCATATTAAGACGTAGTAGCACAATATTAAATGCCACCAACAGTGACTTTATAACATACGATTTTGCAAGTCAGTGGTCAAAGTGGAAAATTAGAAGTGGTGATATAAAAATAGAATATAATAGAAGTGAATGGAATAATTGGGAAATGTGACGATATTGCATACCACTGTATACACCACACTTCGAGCCCTGGTGTAAATGACGTCTTTTGGCATGTAATGCGACAGAAAGAGATGTATTTGGAAATCATTGGACCAGTAGGAGACCAACATCACACTGTGTAGTAACTCTTCTCATTTTCATATCAAGTTTGGTACATATTGTTTTATAATACTTGGAAAGCACACTCGTGTTCCACTAGTTTCCCAATTGGACTTTAGCCTGGTTCAGACTGTGACCTCTTAACAATGAGCTCTCAGCTTAATTAGAACTGTATGTTTTATGGGAGAAATAAATTGAATGAAGAGCTTGGTGTAACCCACGCACTGATTTATGCAAACCGCCAAAAACGTCAGCATGCACTTGGGGAAAATGTTAATGTAATTATAATTAAACCAGCAAAGGAAAACAGTGCTGATATTTATTGTTATCCTGCCATTTTTGTAATGTAATGTAAATAAAAAAAAAAACATATGCCAATTATAGCAACATTGTAAATGGACCATACAATTAGAAGTAAATAACGATTATTCTATTTGTATATCGTAACCGCAAATTCTCAAAAATGCACAGATTGCAATTCACAGAATGTATAGTAAAAGGTATTCATTTTGTAAAAAATCAAAGAGATATGTAATGTGGGATGTGTAAATAAGATAAAAGAACAGATTCCTTTCCAAAATAGAAATGATCTAAAACATTTCTATTTTGTGTAATGAGACACAAGTGAGTGTTGGGAAACCCAAACATTTCGTCATATCTTCTGTGGGAATTTCCATGTTAATGAGTTTATAAATGAGAGCAGTCTGATAAACAATCATATTTTCTTCTGGTGGGTTACAAAGGGACATCCCTGGTTAATTAGATCATAGAAACCTTATAACCTTGCTGCATTGGCGTCTAATTTTGGTGCACAGTTTTAAGATAAAAATTCTGACGCAGAATATCCACTAGCCAGTGCCCAATACGTATCCTGTGACAGGGAGCAGTGATCTTGATAGCAGGTATGTTAGACAAATGCTTGGGTACAGGGTACAGGGAACCTGGGTACAGAGTAATTAAAAAGACTGTGAGGGAAACAACTGGAGTCATTCATTTCGAAGGGATCTCAGTGCTGTGAGGACTATTGGAGAGAAACCATAACTGTAGGGTATGTTATATTCTGACCAACCAGGTGTGTAACTGTAGGGGGCACAATGGGTGCTGTTGGAATGGGGCCCAGCATGTATGATATATCTTTGAATCAGCAGCAGCACTGTGGATTCCTCACCCCACAGCATACTATATATGAGTGATATGTCATATGTGGAAATTTACTAAGCATTGAGATGGCCATCTCACTGTGGCGTATCCAGATTCACAGCTAGATGGTCATTTTGGCATTTACTAAGCATAAAAAAGGTATAAACACGCTGAATATGTTCGTGCCATTTTAAATTCGCAGTGGCGAGTTCTAACATGAGGGACATACAGCTTTGGGAATTTACTAAGCAGAGAGATGTCTTCTCACTGTCTAGATGAACTCACCATTTACCATAGAGGTGCCTTTTGCATGAATTGGGCCAAATCAACCAGTATTTGACCAAATAGAGCAATACGCTATGGCTGCAATCAGGAAGTGTGTGAGTTTTTAAGGTGTCAATTTCACCTCTAGCAAAATCACCTAATTTGGAATAGAGAGAGTATAGTGTGGTTGACACTGATCACAGCCGCTGGCACATGGAGCAACTTTTTCCGCAGGAGATCGATCCAGGTCAATGGGTTTTCTGCGTTCCAGGTCTGGAGAAACAGGACTTCTTAGCGGAGAGTATAGCAGCCTTTACCCTCTGGTTGGGAGGGCCTCAAAGAAACAAGCAGCCGAGAAGCCTGAGTGAAGGAGCCTGGAGGAGACCCAGGAAACGTTGTTGGGGAGCCAGGGCCCTGCAGACTGTAAAATGGAGGCTGCTTTACACCAAGGCAGAGCTCCAAGCTAGAACCGCATCCCAGCTTCAGCCATCCCGCAGCTTGGTCTACAGTGACCTGATGGTTGCAGCTGGTGGAGCCGGGAATTTTGGTGGAGCAAGCAATGTCGCAGAATTGGATGTTCCAGAAGGCTGGTCAGTTAGGACCAGGATTGTGGGATGACAGTGAAGTATGTATACGGACAGTGTGCTATAATGCATTTGGAGATAGGAGGGCAATAAGGGTGTGGGTGTATTGGAGGTTGGTTGGAAGAATGGGATGGAAGCTTGATTCAGTTTGTATTTGTTCCCTTTATTGTCCAACATTGTGTTCAATGTTCCCAACCTAAGCATTCCTTGTGGTATTTTTGCTGTTCTGGAACTGCCTGCGAGTTCCACTACTGGTATTAAATAAAAGGTTGAAGGGCTATAATGTGTGTGTGTGTGTGTGTGTGTGTGTGTGTGTGTTTACTGGAGAAAGAGTAAGGCAGGAGAAGGGGTGGTAGCCTTGATTTGGAAGGGGAGGTGAGGAAGTAATAGCTCCCAGTGTTATAGGGAGGAAAATAAAACTTCTAGTGTCATAAGGAATACAGAGAGGACAATGCAGAGCTCCTGGTTGAATAAGAGTGGCCAGGTACCCCTCCTAGAGTCACATGGGAAGTTGGGCCACTCTTACACCCGCACTGCTGTCATAAAGATTTTGATCATGGAAGTCTGTATCTTGGTAATCTATATCTAAAATGCACAATTGCCACATTTTGCAAGTCCATCCCCATGTCAGCAGAAGATAAAACTGATCATCTAATCTCTAGTAAAGGCCATTGTGTAAATCTTTATAAGGATATGTATAAGTGGTAATGGTGAAACAAAACCTTATGTATCTGCTGTACATAGAGGTGCTTCTGACCTCGGGTATAAAGTCCTTCAGTGCTGAGCTTGAACTTCATGGGCTAGATGTACTTAGCTGTGGGAATGTAAAAGTTAACATCTCCACATTTCCATTTCCAAAGCTTAGTAAAGCTAGCCCCAGGACTTTATATAAGTATGGCAGTCATCCATCAATCAAATCAAACAAAAACAAATTCATTTCATATATAACAAAACTATGCATGGGACAGCATATTACATTTTAAGGGTTTTTACATTCTAGGTACTGGAAACATGAATGGCTGATAGCTGCCAGCTTTATTCAGGCTTTGATCATATATTGTGTGTATTGTGAATTATTACAGTTTAGTGGGGGCTATAATAAATGTATAAATGACAGCAATGAAGATCAGTGATATTGTATATCATAGCATGGCTTTCCCTGTATAGCAAGCGACATGGCTTTTCCTGTGTTTGGCCATTTTTAAGGAAGCATTCAATGTGGAATTGCAAAACCAAAACATGAAAACCCACAATTTTATTAAATGTATCCTATAGTGTAAAGATTTACGCTTTGTCTTATTAATAAGTGGTACGCATTTCAAGAGATTAAGTAATTGTTATGGTATAAAATCATTTTTGCAACAGATATTTCAGTGCCAAAACAAATGTTAAGCAGATATTATGATCCAGTGCTGCTTATGAAGGGTAATTATATTATTAATGGTCCTGCCTAAGCAGCGGTGTGTTCAATGTTTGTTCCGTATTTGAACATGTTTGACGTATGGATATAGATCCATTACCTGAGTAAAACACATGAATTTACATTCCTGTAAATGAAAAAAAAATGAGTTTAATGTAACAGGATAATTTTCTAGGCCTTGTATATAATCCACAGATGAGGTGGTCTCAAATGTCTGGAGGATATTCCATTGCCAAATCTGGATGAAACGCAGGAATGTGGTTTTCTGAACAGATTCCAGAGGGTGCATGGGAATCAAGCTCTGGAAATAGACAGAACTGGAAGCACTTCCTTTCTGAAACATTTCCAGATGCATTCACTAAGCAAATCCAAAACAGAAAAAATGATCCTGAAATCTGGCCTATAAACATGTCACGGTCTCCCACTTTAGTGCCAGAATAAAGTAAATATCTGTCTTTTCGTAACATTTACATAAGCTGATTCACACCTTCATGTCATACTCATTATGCTCTGTTTACATGTATTCTGTACATTTTAATGTTTGCAATAAATGTACAATTATGTGCAATTAAATAAGCTCCACCAGAAAATACCATGGTCTAAATTTACTAAGCAGGGAGATTGAAAATTGGGGATGTTGCCCATAGCAACCAATCAGATTCAAGCTCTCAGTTTTATTTTACATACTGGAGAATGTGAGCTCAATTCTGATTGGTTGCTTCATATGGACAACTTCCTCACTCCCGATTCCCTGCAATCTCCCTGCTAAGTAAATTTAGGCCCATATGTTAAAATGTTAAACCCTGCTGGAGTAGAGAGGGATGCTGAATGAAATTTGCATATAATATATATATAAATATATATATATATATATATATATATATATATA
>JABWIB010000184.1:122491-155083 GCA_016617825.1 Platyplectrum ornatum | reverse complement strand
AAAATGATGGCAACAGAAAGTAGACATATTGCAATTATTATTTATTAACTATTTTGTGTGGTATGACTATCTGTGTTACAAGGAAAAATTGTAACATTTTGAGAATGGCGCATTTTTCACGACATTTGCACATTTTTCACGAAAAAATCCTGACTGTATCAACCAAAATTTACCACTAACTTAAAGTACAATATGTCACGAAAAAACTATCTCAGAATCAGTTGGATACGTTAAAGCATTAAAAAGTTATTACCACATAAAGTGTAACATGTCAGATGTGTAAAATAGGGCTTGGTCTTTAGGGACCAAATAGGCCGCGTCTTAAAGGGGTTAATGTGCTGCTGAAATTAATGTGTTCCATTCATTTCCTGGCTACTGGGTCCTTCCAGTTCGTTTCAGGGTGTGGGCTTGGAATATCACAGCCAACATTTTCCAGACACTTATCTCAGGTGTTAAGTGCTCTAGCTAAAATTATGCGCAGACAGGTGTTGTAGTTGGTGTTCCAGTACTGAGTTGTTGTACTGCTCAGCAAATGTTGCATGTGGCAAGGCCTGCTGGTACTGATTTCCCATGGTCTGCCTCAGACTGTGCAGTTGCTGCAGGATCTCCGCATGGCTGGTGCGCATCTCCTGGGTGTTGCTTTGGGTGGTGTACGTTTGTTGTGCAACATTTATCGTAATTAACTCTAATGCCGCACTTATTCTGTTGCAATAAAATAGCAGCCTGGCACATTTCTCTCCTCATGTACCTTTATAATACTTTATGATGCTTGCGCTGCTCCTGGACCATTATGTCCTGCATATCGTGCAATTTCTCTATTACTGCATCCATGTTTGTTGTTGTGGCTACAGCAGTGGGTGTTTCTGCTGAAGCAGCAGGTTGCAATGTGGACTGCTCTTCTTGCACATAGCCCTTTCTGGTTCAATAATGGGCGTGAGTGTGATCAGTTGCTCTGCAAATCTTTCTAATGTAAACATTATTAACCGCCCATATATGCATATGTTGCTAATGTTACGGCATGTCACGGCATATCAGTTAAATAATTCCTGATTATGTTATTTTAAAAATGTGACTAATGACATAAACCATATGCAGTGTAAGTATTAAGCATCATCATGTAATTTATGCCATTTGGGACATCAGTTGAAAATAATCACTGCATGGTCATATGTATGGCACATATTTCTACAAGGTACATATGTAATGTTTTGGTCAGTCGATGTTAAGGGTAAACTACAAAATGTGCCATTTTTAATAATGACCTTAACACATACATGTCAGGCCAGATATTATATTTAATGCATTTCATGGCCTTTGTTGGGCATCAATATTATAATTTTTTACTTTAAAACTGTGAAATTGTATTGGGCAAAAACAACAATTCACCACAATGGAGCTACTCCCTCTATCAGGACGTGTGGAATGATTGCTTGGATGGCCTGCTCATATGGATGAAAATGGATGTAAAGGAATCTCCACCACCAGTGCGCCTACGGTCATATGCCTGGTCTCCCAATTTCTTAATATTGGAAAATCTTTTTTTTTACTTTGCGCAATGTGTGCTTATGTGGACCAATGGTGTTAACGGCATTGACCATTTAACTCCCACAACTTTTTTTTTCCGTAAACTTGATGTGGTTGCAGCACGACACCCGTAGAGATCATCATGGTGGTGCAGAATGGCCTCAACAAGTGCTGCATTTTCAGCGTTGCTAAATCTTTTGCGCCGGTCATGTTTGGAATTTTTTCCCTGTGCAGGAGCACTCTCCCTACCCTGCAATGCACCCTCATCCTCATCACTGATGCTAATGCTGGATAACATGGCCACACAGCAATAAATAAAAAAGGGGGAATGTAAATAAAAAACAAACAAACACAACAGAAATACCTATACTACTACAAACAAAAAAAATAAGTTTATATAGGGTAGGACCCTGAAATAATATGATACCTAATTGGCTGATAGAAGCACCAGTACCAGGGATTTCTATTCGACAATGATGATGTAGCAGTAAATTCAACATGGCGAATTCTGTTCCCAGACGAATAAGGCATAATTCGACAGGGAATTTAGCTCAATTTCCCAAAACCTTTCGCCATCATTCGCCTGTGATTTCAATTCGCCAATTGATTTAGACTTTTACTGAATACTATACTTCACCATGCTTTGGCAAATTAAAATCACTGGCGATTGCTGACGAATTCAAATCACACATCAATTCGATGTTTACTGAATTCCCCCCTATGGGTGTAATGCATGGCACGGTGAAATAATATAATTACCAACCCAGGGAGACGTGATGAGATGCCACAATAATCACACTAGCCTGCTCCAAGCCCAACCCCACCCTGTTACTAACATAAGCTAATAAGAAAGGGCTAGGGTTAACTACGTAACAAAAGTATTATTAATTTAATTATTTCACTTTTTAACCCAATCCAATGACTACACAAGTTTTCTCTCTGTGCTGTCTCTCTTCTCTGTGCTGTCTCTCTCCTCTATACTGTCTCTCTCATCTCTCTGTGCAGTCTCTCCTCTCTCTGTGCTGTGTCTCTCCTCTGTGCTGTCTCTCTCTCTCCTCTGTACTGTCTCTCTCCTTTCTCTGTGCAGTCTCTCTGCTCTCTCTGTGCCGTCTCTCCTCTCTCTGTGCTGTCTCTCTCCTCTCTCTGTGCTGTCTCTCTCCTCTCTCTGTGCTGTCTCTATCCTCTCTCTGTGTTGTATCTCTCTGTCTGTGCTGTCTCTCTCAATTTATCACTCTGTGCTGTGTGTTTCTCACACTGTGACGTCTCTCTCTCTCTTTTTCTGCTCTCTCTTTCTGCCCCCCCCCCCCTTTCTTTACAAACACATCTCAAAGTATAGGGTTATTTGCATTTAGCACAGTAAATAAAAGAAACCAACACTTGGTTGTAAAATATGTAATGTCCATATAATATGGACAGGTGATTGTGCTATAATAAAACTTGTTGGGGGGGGCAAAGTATATTTTTGCACCTGGGCCTGCAACTCACTAGTTCCGCTTCTGGGATGTGATGATTAAGCAGGTCTGGACCTACCAGGCCCTAGTTAAGTGTGAAAAAATTAGAAATAATAAAAAAACAACCAAACAGACGCTTTCGATTACCTGCTCTTCACTTCACTTATACAGGAGCAGGATACTGTTATACCCCTTTTCCACTGACAAAAAAAAGCCGGGTTTATGCACATAGACCCAGGTTTTTTTCCCTGGGACCAATGCATTCAGTGGAAATGTGGTCAACCCTGAAGGTGGAAAAGGGGTTTTATTTTTTTTATTTGTTTTTTTGACCTGGGAAAAATGCATGGTAAAAACCCAGGATTTTGGTGGAAAGAGGTATAAGTTAACTGTGCTTCACTTACACGGGAGCCGAGGGAGGAGGATACTGTGTGAAGCACGTCAACTGCGCCTCACTTATATGGGAGTGGCGGGAGAAGGGTACTACGTGAAGCACGTCCTGCGCTTCACTTATACGGGAGCGGCGGCAGGAGGGTACTGTGTGAAGTGCGTCAACTGCGCTTCACTTATACAGGAGTGGTGGGAGGAGGGTAGTGTTTGAAGCGCATCAACTGCGCTTCAGTTATATTGGAGCGGCGGGAGGAGGGTACTGTGTGAAGTGCATTAACTGCGCTTCGTTTATATGGGAGCAGCAGGAGGAGGGTACTGTGTGAAGTGTGCCAATTGCACTTGTCTTATACGGGAGCAGCGGAAAAGGAGGATATTGTGTAAAGCACGACAACTGCGCTTCGTTTATATGGGAGCAGCAGGAGGAGGGTACTGTGTGAAGTGCGCCAACTGCGCTTTTTTTATACAGGAGCAGCAGAAAAGGAGGATATTGTGTGAAGCATGTCAACTGCACTTCACTTATACGGGAGCGGCAGGAGAAGGATACGAAAGGCTGCAGCCATGCGCTTTATACAAGAGCAGGAGGAGGACAAGTGACGTTAACAATCGAGAAAGGCGGGCAGGTGGGCGCATATAATATATATATAAAGAAAATAAAATAAATATAATAATTTGACTCACCTATCTCCAAAGACTGGCAATCAGTCCTCAGCGAAACACAGCACACTCCGGCAATAAATAGCACCGGCCTCCTGGTACAATTAACGAGCAGGCCGGCGGCTTACTGGTAAGGTGGCAACCCTACTCTCCTTGGTCTGTCCCTCCACTATGTCTCCTCTTCTTCCATGCCATAGCTGACTGCCACTGGAGGTGTTTCTGCTTATTCAGGCTGCCAACAGAGCGGCATCATTTGAAGGAAAATAATTAGGATTAGGGTTGTGGTTAGAGTTACACTTATGGATATTTTAATGGCAAACACATTTCGAGTCGACATTATGATATTCTGTGTGACAAAACTCAGGTTAACAACCCTTGTGTACTCAGAGTAAAATAATTTTGTCTGGTATTTACAAACTATGGATGTATGCATATCATGAATTTGTCTTTTGTTTTGATAATTGTTAGAATCATATCTTTAAAAAAAAACCAATGACTTATTGTAAGGGCATAGTAAGTCCATCTATATAATTTAGTCTCAGTTTTCAGTAAAACAATAATGCGATGCACTAAAACTTGCTTAATTATCTCTGAACCCTTAAAATAGGATAAAATCATCTTTTGACATTGCAGAAAGACACAGTTGATTCTATCAAATGATCCATACTTTGTTTCCATGGTTACATATGGTTGTAAGTTAAATGAGTGTATCACAACCTAAGAAATGGCTATACATGTATGTTTAGACATAGCGGGAATACCAGCCCACTTCCAGCACTATTTTAACAACCAAGTATCAGAAAATGGTATTGTTAATGTGTACCATGGTTAACAACTCTCCCTGAATATGAGTGAGGCTCCCTGAAAAGTGAATTACTTTCTGAAGTGTTGGGCAATCTGATTAATCAGTTCAAGAAACATTGCATTAAGATGATAGAATTCATAGGTGTGCTCTAAGATTAAAGAAAAGTAAGTTAAGCCCCTATTTACAGCTTTCACAATAAATATTGAAAGTATATATTTACTGACAATTTAACAAAAATAAAATAATGATATTGCCATTTTTATTATGATATAGTTCTCATGGCCGAGCTAGACACACCCATGGGTGGATTTCGACAGGACCAATCCCTTTTAGCAGCCCTTTTTTGTGTGTACTAAACATAAGCCTTAAAGTAGGCTGGTGACTCATTTAAGCTAAGGTATACACAAAACAACTTATTCCTAAAAACACATAGGGGTATATTTACTAAGCAATGAGATTGCAGTGAGATTGAAAAGTGGAGATGTTGCCCATAGCAACCAATCAGATTCAAGCTCTCAGTTTCATTGGAGAATATGAGCTTGAATCTGCTTGGTTCTATGTGAAACATCCCCACTTTTCAATCTCACAGCAATCTGTAAATTTAGACCCATTTCTGTGAATATTCATAATAAGCACACAATACAGCCATAGCTTCTATAGCTGTAGTCTCTGCACTTTCTGCTCCATTGTCTTCATAAATAAGCCGGTATAGAAGCGGATGCCACTACAATGAACAGCTATTAATAGTAAAAAATAATGTGAATAAGTCTTTTAATGCTGGGTTTTCCAGTCATTTTTTTATGACTTTTTTATGAATTCAAAAAAATAATGGAGCCATTAATAATGATACAAAAACAATGGAGCCATTAATAATGGTAAAACAAATTAAATAATACAAAATGGCATAATACATTTAAAAAAAAAAAATTTTGAAAACAAGTCATTTTTAGAAATGGAAAAATGACCAGCTCCTTAGACTTGGCATGGTGCAACCACAGGACAGATGCAAAGGGTGCATCCCCTGCTAAATCGCATATTTAAATGAGATAAATTCAATCTAGGAGATGGATGTGCAAGCAGTCACAAGGGCACCCATGCTCCCATTTGTCTGCTTGGTAAACCGATCTGCACATGAGCGAATCAGCTTTTCCCTGTGCATCCGTCTGCTTTCCAGGCATTAGCAAAAATATCTTCATACATTTTTAACAAATATATTCTGAGCTTTTTTCCAATGTACTTTATGTACTTAATGTATTTTATGTGATTATTCTAAATGAAATTTTTTTTATATAAGCACTATATTCGGCACTTTTTTTAATACTATTTAAAATAACGGAATAAAATAGTCAGTTAAATAAACTACTTTAAGAATAAAAATTGAGTGCTAAAATATTTATTCACCGCAACTAATGATTTATATAAGGCACTCTTCATTATTTTCCTCATCTGTATGTTGGAATCATTTTCATGTATTAATTAGTGTGCTACAATTAATCTTAGCAATTAATAATGGAAAAACTGCAGCAAGAAAAGCTGCAGTAGTATATTTTCTAGGAACGTGAGATGAGGGCTCCCTCTAGTGGAAATACATCAATATTCTGTAGTCAACCAAAAAAGATGATTTGGGGGTATATTTACTAAGCAGGGAATTTGTTGGGGAATTGAAAAGTGGGGAAGTTGCCCATAGCAACCAATCAGATTCGAGCTCTCAGTTTCATTTTACATACTGGAGAATGTAAGCTCAAATCTGATTGGTTGCTATGGGCAACTTCCCCACTTTTCAATTCCGCAGCAAATTCCCTGCTTAGTAAATATACCCCTTAGTCTAGAACTGGCCATATAACAGTGCAGGGGTTCTCAAACTCTGGAACCCCATCTAACAAAAAGTTACCACCCAATGCCCCTATATATTTAGAAATTGCACACATTCTTTTAACGATTTGATGATATTCTTCACCAAGAAAATCGTATTATCAGTATAAACAGCGGTATGTATATCTTTTGTACCAAACTTCAGCTTCATGAGGTTAATTTTGGTGAGTTGAAAGGGCCAAAAGGTCCCTTTTAACCCTTTGTACACTGCATTATTTTTGCATCATGGCAACTGGCAATCCTCAGGGCCGCCATCAGGGGGGGGACAGCCGGGCCTACAGTCAATCCTATATGACAAATGAATGTGAAGATGGAACTGGAGATAAAAATATCACAGGGATGGACTCCACCCACTATCTGGCGGCAAATCGAAATTGAAATGAAAGTGAAGCCCTCTATTGGTTAGTAAAGATGAAATCCTCTATTGGTTGGCCAGGTGGCTTTTCTGTGCATTTATGCACCTTTGGTAACCAGTAAAAACTTGCTACCCTAGGTTGTCCTTTGCTGTCCTTTCAGAAATAATGCCCTCAGCTTTAGTTTCAGGTTGTTACACATCTCCTTTAGTAGTATTATACATCTCCATTTGTAGGATTAGAATGGAGCAATTTGTATAAGTTTTTGTTGTTTAATTGTTTCTGTGCTTCCTCTAAATACATTGTTACAGGCCACAACACAATGTTCTTTTTCAGTCTCCTTTTCCTCATCAGTGTCATTGTTCTTAAAAAAAATGTTTAAATGATAACTTTCATAAAAAAAGATATAAATCCCATGAGAAACAATTGAGATTAGATACTAGAGAAAACGATAGACCCTTTTGCAGTACACTGATGTTGTCAGGACTCAATATGTGTTCTGATAAGTTTATTACCTGAAGGGAGTCATCCTGGATGTTCAGTATCTTCTCTAATTGGACTTGCCACCCTTCAGTACCTTGTGGCCATGTAATTTGTTTCCATATGTTACTCTAAAAAAAGAGGAAGGCGAGGAGGAGGGGGAAGAGATCTAACAGGGGACATGGGAGGACATGTTATACTGGACACACTAGTGGTATTCTGCAAATGCAATTTGCCCAAGTTCTAGCTTTATCGATTGACTCAACCTCCGGATTTCATGGAGCTACATAAAACTTATTTCTCATATTGAATGCATAAACTCTGTTGTTAGCGAAATCTGATTTATCTTAAATTTTTGAAAGTGTTATTGAAAATGTTGTAATCCTTAATGTTGTTTTAAGGACTCAATCACTTTTTTCATGTCCTCTGTAACCTTTTTTAAAACTCAATGTTTTCTCAATACATTCAGGAGATCTAGGGAACATTGAGTTAATATAGTCTCCCACTTCATTTGTAATTCACTGGTAGTTAAATCAAAACTTGGAAAAATCCTGGGCCTAAGACCCCTTTGTGTTATTTGGAGAGTAACAGTTTTTACACGTTACAAGATTTCACTGACTTTTTGTTTGTTTGAACATCATATTTTCTCTATTCTCTATGTATTTATGTCTGAATTTTTATTCAAATTCAAAAACACTTCCTATTGTAAAAACATTATACCCATTTGGGTATAATGTGACCAGATGGGGTAACCTGTATTTAAATTTAACATGTCTTCTTTCATTGGTGGTGCCATTTACAATGGAAGATTGCCAGGAATGCAACCAACATGTAAATAGAATAGACCGCATACGACACATGGTGCAATTTACCCTTCTAGGCAATAGAAGGTGTGCAGCAGTGGAACAACTAAATGTGACAATGACATACCACAACAGCAAATTCTCATCAAATTTCACTACAAATGTATCCAATGAGGCAACAAATCAATACCCACAATGCTCCACATCTCTACAACATCGTCAGAGATGACTTTGGAAACATCTAATGGAACTCTCGTTGAAACACCCACACTCTCAAAAGGAGGTAGAAGGGGTCCCTGAACCAGGGGTGGCCATCAAACCTGCACTCAAGAGGACATTGGCAGGGCATATCTATGAAAGAGGAAAAGATAAAAAATGTCAATGGGATAAACATTGTCACTGAAAAATGTGTTCTTGTTGTTATGTTGCATTGGTAATCTTTATGATTCAAGAAAGCCACCAATTTCAAAATAAATATACTTTTCTTTATTTCACATTACACATCACTGAAGCAGGTTTTAAACACAATTTGTTTTTAAAAAATTACATATTTAAAACAAAAACCAATACTTATATGCAAAATGGTTATTAATGAGACTATCTATAGTCTAAATCCCTGACCTACTGTGCTTCTGCTCTGATGCTAATGTAACTTATGTACCCTCACTGTATACTACCAACATTTCATGCAAAGCTTGGTGTAAGACAAGATTGTGTAGCAGACAGCAAGACCACATAATATCAGCAACCTTCGATGGAGAATAAAAAAGTTGCCCACCAGACTTATCAAGCTGATTTCAAATGTCTAAAGGTACATTCTATTTCACATCTAGTGGAACTGTAAGCTGCATTATATTTGTGGTGTGCAGGAGTCTCAGGATGCAACAACGGTGTCATTAGCCAGGTGTGACACTAATATCCATCTGTTTTGATAAATAAAACATGCCATTTAAAAAAATATATATTTAAATGAACTAGAAACAGTGCAAGCTTATAATACTTATCCAATAGCCAACCCTCAGGCATTTCTCCAAGCATAAATTTGTATGACATGTCATGAGCCAGGAATGAGTCAGGAAAATCATAATTTGTTGGTGAGCATCACAGACCACCCGCACATTAATAGAGTGATAATAGTACCTGTTGGTGTATAGGTAGGCACTATCCCTAGGTTGCCTCAGTTCAACAAGAGTGCAATGTAGTAGAGTTGGCTGCTAAGCAACCAGCCAGGACCAGAGCTGAGGGCACATGGCACTGCGTGGGAGAATGGAGCGCAGTAGGACAGTAAGTGCAACCAGAAGGTAAGGGGAATGCTTCAGTTCTGGAGGCCATATCTCCAGAAGGACATTAATACATTAGAGAAAGTGCAAAGAACAGCCACCAGAATGGTACATGGTATGACCAACAAAAACTATAAAGAAAGACTAGAGAAACTAAATATGTACAGCTTGGAGAGAGGGGTGATATGATAGCAGCTTTCAAATATATCAAGGGACGTCACCAGGTGGAGGAGGGGGGCATTTTTCACAGAAAAAGGTGTAGTAGAACGCGAGGGCATGCGTATAAACTGGAGGGTGGTAGGTTCAGGGGAAATGTCCGTAAGAATTACTTCACTGAAAGGATAGTTGATGAGTGGAATAGCCTCCCATCAGAAGTGGTGGAGGCTAATACTACAGAACAGTTTAAGCATGCTTGGGATAAATATAAGGGTATTGTCAAACAAAATATAGAATAAATTTGGGTTGGTATAGTTTTAAATACACAACTGGGCAGACTGGATGGGCCATGTGGCTCTTATCTGCCGTCACTTTCTATGTTTCTATGTTTCATAGGAGGCGCACTATGTAATGATATGTTTTCAGAGAGATCTCCAAGTTGATCATTTCCAGTAGTTTTAATTAGTAATTTTACAAATTCTAAAGTGTAATAAAAATAGGTGTTTATGTATTTATGACATTTTGAAAGATTTGTAGTTCCAAGATTTTTCTGATTTGAAAAATCAATGACTTTATGCACTATTGACTTACTCAAGATTTACTCACAAGTGGGCAAAACCATATTTAATTCAAGTGAAGGTAAATTTCATTAGTTTTAAACAGTATTAGAGTTGAGAGATGATGTTTCCAACTCAAGTCTAACAATTGTAACAATAATACTGGTCAGTATTTGTATGCAAAATGCAAAAATATTGTAATCTCCCTGCAGGCAAACAACATAACTTTTACCTCCTCTGAACTTATGGTTTTGCCCACTTGTAAGTCAATAGCACGTAAAGTCTGGAACTGGTCAAATATAACACAAGAAGAAGATATAATAAAGCCATATATTGATTTATGGTAATATGTGTTTCACAAATACTTCTGAATAGTGAAGTATATACTGTTATCTTTGTATCCCTCACTACTCCCTCTAGCAGACACAAATACCTCACCATCAGAAATACGATGAAACTAAACAGGTATGGATCTCTGGATCTTGCAAATCCAGCAAATCACTATGTAAGCATCAATCCAAAAGCCCAAAGTATTTTGTCTTTAGGTCATCATTGAACTTTAATTTTGTATGGTCTAGTTGCACCATCTCTTCTGCTATATGTGACTTTAGCTTTTAAGGTACTTTCTGTTACTAGAGATGAAAGACAGAGGCTTATCAGTGCCACAGTAAAGCCTTATACACAGGCACATTCAGTAGAAACAATTATTTAACATTTATGTAAGAGAGGCACAATGGACAGCAAACTCATGGGCCCAATTATTTATAATGGACCGGATTGAGACCAATTAAAAGCAAGAAACCGTAAGTAAGATGTGCAATCTTTTCTTAGACTTTTACAGATCTTTACAGACATATAGATCCAGACCTCCACAAAGGTCTTCATTCATGACAGCTGGGTGGGAAGGGGAGGAGCATAGTACTGGACTGGCTTCAGCCCTTTTGTACTATCCAGGTTTCCGCACCAATCTGCATTTAAGCAAAGACTATGCAGAAACTTTAAGGGTTTTCCATGTGGATTCTGCTATGCACATGGGGAGTAATCTCCCTTGTTCATAGGGGTATCTGCATAATGCAGTTTACGCATTATTATCACCCCAATCTTGTGTTAACTTATCAAAATATAGGACTTGCAGCACCCTGCATCTGGTCCTATGAAGCGCCTACAAAAATGATGTAATCTATCCTAGAAATTATAGCCCACAATAAATATATTCTTTCTTACTTTACTAAATATGAGATACTATTGCTCTCCAGTGGTTTTATGTCTTTTTTTTAACATTGCAGCTGTTATACTTCACTTTTGTTATGCAATTTATTGTTCCCACAGACACTTTTCTCACAGTTACAATCTGTCTATATCAGTGGTGTACAGGGGAAATATATACTTTTTTTTTACATGTAAGATCTATACAGTAAGTCTATTGATAGATTTGGCATCAAACAGCCCTGCAGATATAGGAATGCAATAGCTAATGATGTGTTAAATACAAAAGGTCAGATTTTTCTTTATTTTGCTGATAGCAAGTTTTTTCTCATATAAAGCTCAAATGTATTTTTGATGTACTTTATTTGCCTCAGTGACCAGGTCGATTTTCATTTTGTCACATTTAAAAGGGTTAAACATATTTATTCATTAACAGATACATATATTTTAGTTGTATTAAAATATGAGAAGGGTTTTTGCAATTTGTTTTGCGATTTTTATCCAAATAGACTAACTCATTCTTTAAAATACAAGCATCTAAATTAAAATTTAGAAGGCAGGATCCAGGCCCTGAGAGAAGAACTCCTATTGAGAGAAGAACTCCTCTGCAGATATATATTTTCAGCCCTGCAATCCTACATTTCATGTATACAAACATAGCACCCTCACCCGCACAGGAGTTATGAAACAATAACATTACTTCAGCTTTACCACTTCACTAATATTAAGGATTCATGCATGGAATCCAGGTTCATCTGGAGCACGTTCAGATTCACACCTGCATTCTTATGCAGTAAAAGTAAGGGAGTGCGGGAGCACTGTTTTTATAGTAACCACTGTTTTGTTCACTAGTACGATATTGTGTGGTGGAGACAAGGTGACAGAGTGTCTAATTGATTCTTGCTCCATGTGCAAACTACACGGCACAACAATATCAAGCTTATCAGCCTATTTCCAGACATAGGAAGGAACTCAACCTTATCTTGTTGAAGTATATTCTGTGATGGATTTTTTATATGCTGTTTCAAAAGTTTATATTGTAGCATTTTTTATGCCTGAATTTTAATGGTGCCCCATGGAACACTGCGTTCTCGGTTTTATTTTAGCCTAATCCATTGATGGTCTCACTTTAACTGGAGGATCTGGTGATTAAAGATCCAAGGAGGACTCTAGTAATTCTATAATTGTTTTTATTTTTGTTGAACTAGAATTCTCTGAACCCTGTGTCATTAACCAGTTACACGCCCATATTGTGTTTATATATATATATATATATATATATATATATATATATATATATATATATTCAAGCACAGATCAGATTCAAGCACACATTTTCATTTTACACACTGGAGAATGTGAACTCGAATCTGATTGTTTGCTATGGGCAACATCCCCACTTTTCAATCTCACTATAATCTTGCCGCTTAGTAAATATACCCCCAAGTCTACATTTTAATGAAGGGACTGAGATAACTGAATATTACATTTTCAATTCATTATTCAATAAGAACTTTGAAATCCAGCTCCAGAATTCTGTTGCTGACCTTACCTCTGGAAAGAATACCTTTTGTAGTTTTTGGTACAAATATGACTCTCTGTACAATTGGTTGCCAGTTGTTCCAGAATGTTATCATGGAAAGACCACTCCTGACACTGGATTTACAATTACAATATGTAATTAAGCAAACTGTCTGTCTTAAAATGTGTTCTAAAACATGTTGCTTTTTCTCTCCACCAATGTCTATGTATTCATATCTTAATGTGATTAGGAAGTATGCTTTAATCAGTTGTTCTTCTCTTCTGTAACTGCTAAGGATATCAGCCACCCTGCTATAAGTTTAAAGGGATTAGTATAGTTACATGTGATGTGTCTCATAGGGTAAGAAATAGATAGTTGAGACAGCTCCAAAGCCTGAAACTACATGCCCCGAAAGGCTAGACCACTGCACGCATGCCTGAACAGACCATGGTATGAACATTCCTTTTTATTTGGCACAGGTTTATTAATGCACTACTTTTTCATTTATTCTTTATTTTTTGCACTTATATTGCTATATACCTTTTCATTGATTGTTAGTAATGGTTGTGTTTTATTAAAAAACCCATTCATTATTTACTTTATCTTTGGCTGGATTCTGTCACAAATCAGGCTATAACTTGGTAGATTTTCAAAGCTATTTCTTGGAGGATAAATTAATTAGCCACTTGTGAGTTGTGAATGGAATATCTGAAAAAGATTTATTAAAAGTGGAGTATGTTCATTTTATTTGCTGCAATTTTGCCCAGTCAGCAGACATACAAATCCTCATTCCCATTAGTCCTTCCCATCTCATAACATCCCACAAGGAAGCAGCACTACCATACTTACCTTCCATTATTCCTATAGGAGACATACAAGGACTGACACTTGGCTATGACATGGATGAAGGTCAGAAGTTAGCTTGGTAGAGTGTGCTATATGTTCAAGCAAGGTACATCCTGAGTTACTTAAATATGTGTGCTTTAGCGAGTCAAAATAAGAGTGGGGAAGATGTATAGGAAGGGCTCCGGCTTTGGTAAGATCTTGTATCCAGAGAGATCACCATATTTGAAAAGAATAGCATAGAGCATAGATCATAGAGGGAGGAGAAAAGAATGTGAGGCAAACATCATCCACAAACAAAGAGACTTTATAATCATGAGCCCCCACTAGTTTACCACTAATATTCAATGCTCTGTCACACCCTAACCCTGCTCCATTCCGCCCAAGCCCCACCCCCTTTTGACCCTGTAATAACGATAGCTGCAAATATTTTATATTAATGTTAAAAAATACATGAAGTTCTGGCAGTTTGTCCCCTTATCGGGACAAACTGCTAGGCAGACGGGACAGCGGTGGCTTCTGTGACTGGTACAGCGCTTCTAGACAACTCTCTCGGCTGGGGGGTCGTGGCGTGGTCAAGGACGTTGTGTGGCCTCCTCATGCTGTTTCCTGCATCGGGTCCCTGCTCCTCCTCCCCACTCCTTATCACCATTGGTTGCTGCTATGGTGGCGAAACGTCGAGCCTATCGTCCTATTACCCAGGATGCCGTTTATCGTTGAGGCTTCCCAAACAAGTGTTCCAACAGGACGGCAACATCATTAGTGTTTCGTCTGTTGCTGATGGATAGAGAGGGGGTATTCTTCCCAAAATTATTATTGGAGTTTGACCTGTATGATGTGTGGAAAGTCCAGAATCCTTCTGGGCAGGAATTTACCTTTATGTCCCATGTTCATAATACATACTCTTCCATTGACCTGTTCCTTTTCGATAAATGGTCCCTGCAACGTTTAACAATTACATATTCTTCCTCACCTGGTCTGACCATGTCCCTCTATTGTTGCAATGGCATCCAACTGCTCGGAATACTCCCCCTCGACCCTGGCGCTTCCCTACCTATCTTCTGATGGACCAGGAGGCTACCTGGGCTCTCTCAGAGGGTATTTCTTTAAATTTCCAGACCAACTCCCCTGAGGATACTTCTCTTCCCACATTTTCTGTCCATTTAAGCACGAGGTATAGCAATACAGGCCAGCTCCCAGCTTAAATGACAATGTGAAGCAGCCCAGCTGTCTTTAGAAACACAGATTTATACCTTGGATGGCCAGAACCAAATTGCTCCCACAGAATCTCTTAAGTTGGAACTTGCTCGCATTTGTGCTCAATTACGTAACTTATTGTTGTTGTGCTCTCAGACAGCCCTCATTAGCCTCCGTGAGAAGTTTTATAACACCGGTAACAAAGCAGGCAAAAATTAGAATGGTCCATTCCTCTACTGGAAGCCAACTCCTCAATCCCATGGATTAACGCTTTTGCTGAATTCTATGAGAGCCTATATAATTTGAAAGACGCAGCCTTCCACCCCATTGATTAATCAGTTTCTGGCCTCAGTTGCTTTGCCTAAACTTAGTGCTCAGGCTTTACTCGAGCTTAATGAACCTTGATCACAGAGGGAGATGGAAGAGGGCATTAAGGCTTTGCCGGTGACCAAGCCGGCGGTTGGTTTATGCCCTCACGGTGGAACCGCTGGCAGCCTCTCTTGGACAACACTCCAGTATACCGGGTTTTGTGACAGGGACTATCCTGAATTAGGTTTGCCCTTTTCACAGATGATATCATTACTGAGCTTTTCCATTCTCGGCCAGTCCTCCATGCAGTTTTGGATCGCTTAAGTCTGGTTTCCCTGTATAAATTAAATACTTCTCAAACGGAAGCGCTCACAGTGAATGTTCCTCCTGCACTCCTCTCCTCCCTTGTTGGCAGGTACCCATATGTTTGGAAATTGGATTATTAGTTATCTTGGCATTAATATTCCCCCTCTTATTTCTTTGTAGATGCATGACTCACTACATTTGGCTAAATTGACCCCCTAAATTGGCCTTTAGTAAAATGATTCTCCCTAGATCACAGGGCGGCATGGCGATGCCAGATCTCCCTAAATACCATGCTGCTTGTATTCTGGCTCAGATGGAGGACTGGTCTAGTGTGGGTGGAGATGGAAAGAGAGCTTTTGCTGCCCTTCGTGCTTAGAGATCTTCAATGGCTGTCGAGGGATATGAGGCCCAATCGCTTTCTTACTTCGGTTTCCCACTCTCTTCGTGTATGGGACAGGGTGGTGTCCATAGGATGGTTCATGGTTCCTTCACCAGCGTTGTTGCTTGAGGCCCTGTCTCAGCTTATCCCTAATTTCTCTCTTGGTGTTGGCGTTCACATGGATTGACTTCCCTCCAGGATCTTGTGCATGATTTTGTCTTTTATCCTATTCCATATCTGCAGAAGTCCTTTTATTCACCTGATACGGATCGGTTCTCCTTGGACCGTTGTACAAGGGGGTGTCATTTTGATATAATGCTTTATTGTAATTCAGCTTACTTCCCAATGCCTCCAAAGGCCAGGTGGGAGAAGGACCTAACTATTGCTATCACATATGCCCAATGATCTGTTATTTACACTACCTCACACAAAATTTCTAGGTGTGCTAACGGACGTGCTGGAGACTGTGGATCTGTGGATGCTCGGGGATCTGTTTCACATTTTCTCGACCTGTCCACTGGTATGTCCAATGTGGGGTGAGGTGTTTCGATTTATCAATGATTTGTTCAATACTACTCTGCTTATGCTACCCCTGGTTGCCTTGTTAAATTAGTATCCCCCAGAGTTTCCGTCTTCCTATAGGTACGTCCTGGGACATATCCTTATAGCTACCCGAGCTGCTATTGCCCGCAATTGGTCAACTCAGGTAATCCCTTCCCTGTCCTTGATAGTTGCTCAGGTACAATTCTCCCATTGCCCCGTTTTCTATGTCTCTGCGTTCCCTCCCAGTGTTTTGACTACTCAGGCAGGTCCCGCTGCTGTGTCTATGTCGACGTAGCTTCTATGGTCCCTTGCGTTTGATGTTTCAGTATTAGTCTCTCTCAGGAACTTTTAGGGATTTCAGTGGGTGCTTTAGGTGTATCTGTACTCTCAAATTTTTGATGTAGAGTGTCTCCCCCTCCCCTTCCCTTTCCCTCCTCCTTTCTGTTTGTCCCCATGACTGAAGTTACTATGTTGATTTTGCTTGATTCCTCCCCCTTTTCTTATGTATCCCTATTGTTCTATTTGTTCAATAAAAATTATTGATGTTAAAAAAACATTGATAATAAATAAAGTCTCCCGACTTAGTAAATATATGCCTGAGTGTTTTGACAACTTTAATACACCTTACCACATGTGAAAATTGTTACACCACGTGGACTTGTTATATCTTTGGCACCTAGGGTCTATCTTGGACATTTGTGTGACTAGAGATTAGAGACATTAGCCTGACCTGCCACTAGAGGATGCTGCTGTGGAACAGCTTTGCCAACTGAAATAGAAAAAAGTGGGGATGTTGTCCTTAAAAATCAGATTCAAGCTCACATTCTTCAGTATGTAAAGTGATACTGAGATTGAATGATTCTGATTGGTTGCTATGGGCAAAATCCTTCCTACTTATCTCCCTGCTTAGTAATATTAGGCAATGCTGTCTTTTACCTCTTTTATGTTCACTGGTTGTTGTTACCTCTGCTTTGCATCATTGTACTTAGTGGATTCCATTGCCTATGCCTATGCATCTGTGTATTTTATGGAATTCAGAGGTAGGGATGCATTAGGTGGTATGTCATACCATCATTTCCCCAATGTTTTAATAATAACACTATCCCTATTAATTTCTATTATTTTCTATGTTTCGCCACTTCTAAATGTTTTTCTCTGGTTGCATTTCCTGTTCATCATAGTCGTTTGCTTCTGTGTCATGCATGTATGTTTCATAATAAACATCCTTCACAGTTACTCTGTGCATCATTGTATTGTGTTTAAGCTCTATTTTGTTATTATACCTGTAGTTGCCATCCTGGGTTCATGATCTGCTGGGTGCTTGCTGCACAAGCCTATTCCAAACTTCAGGGGCCCTAGTGATGATCATGCCCCATTTAGACTCCACACCCTGGGCTGGATCCAGAGTAGCACATCCGCCTGGAAAACAGGCGGATGCGCAGCAAAAAGGACATTTTAACAAGTCTAAACTAGCTTAACAAGCAGTTAAGAGGTGCCAACCGAAGAAGTGCATATTTAAATGAGAGAAGGGGTTTTCCCCTAATTTAAATATGCACTCTAGTGGAGGCTGCGAAAATGTCCTGTTTTCATTGTGTAAAAAAAAAGCTTATTTTATTGTACATAAATAGTGTTTTGTAAAAATATGTGTTTGGTGTTTGTTTACTATTTTTAATTCATAAAAAGTCTGACATAGTAGCGGTTGCTACTAATATGCTGGGCTACTGATTAAAAAAATAACGTGAACCCAGGCCTGTTCGTCTGCTCCCAGCGGAACCCCGGATCATCGGTGGGGACCTCTGGAGCTGGGCTCCCTGGCCCCCTGCCACCTTCCCCCTGGGCTGCTGCTGGGAGAATCCAGGCTCCCCCAGACCGCTGGCTGCATTTACCGGCCCCCACACCTGCCTGCCTCCGCTCCTCTCCGGGCCCCTCTAGGCCATATCTGTATTGGAGCCTGCCCTGCGTGCACCACCCATCGCTGGGCCTCTTCCTCCCCAATCAAGCCCCCTGCCTCCTCCTGCTCTCTCTGGGCCTGCCTGCCCAGCAAATTGTGAGCAAGTCGCCCCTGCGGCCTGGGGCCCTGTCAGTTTGCCCTGCAGCCTCCTACCCCGCTGGACCTGGATACATACCGTGGAGGCCCTGACTGGACCCCCCTTGCCTGCCTGGTGCGCCCCCCCCCCCGCCTAACCATGACTAGCCCGTGAGATGCCTGCTTGTCCCCCCTGAGGTGGTTCTGCTTGACGGATGGACCCGTGACCTGCTCCCTGGACCCTGCTCTCTGTATTGCTTGGACCGGATCTTCAGCCCATTGTATCTTCCTCCTAACGCGATGCCTCCTAAACGCCCCAAGCCCTTGCCGCTTCAACCAGACATCACGTTTCTACGTCTGTGGAGGCTGCTCTCGACTTGAATTCAGATGGTCCAGTCACCGTCAAAACACTGTACCAGCCCCTCTCGGCTCTCCGGTCTGATATCAACTCCGATTTTCAGGCCTCTCTGCAGGAGGTCCGCACAGACATCACCGACCTGGGGAACCGCACAGATCATCTCGAGCACAAGATGGAGAAGATTGTGCAATCGCATAACGGTCTCATCGATGCCCATGGGAGCCTGCGGAGGGAGGTTGATGACTTGAAACATAAGCTGGCCGACCTGGAGGACAGATCAAACTTCGGGGGATCCCGGAAACGGTTCTCTTGTCCGACCTGGCTGCTTATGCCTTGTCACTCTTCCGTAAGCTCCTACCGGACGCCTCGGACTAGGACCTGCTCCTCGATCCCATCCATCGTCTTCCTCGGTCCAGAACAACGCCTCCAAACAAGCCCCGCGACACCCTGCTGAGGATCCACTTTTTCCACGTGAAGGAATGAATTCTGCAGGTGGCGCGGTCTGCGACTGGAGCGGCTCTTCTCTGCGACATCCAGATCTTCCAGGACTTATCTGCGGCCACCCTGGCCCGATGGCGGACTTCCACCCAATCACCACGGCTCTTCGTGCGCAGGATATCTCTTACCGCTGGGGTTTCCCGACCAAGCTCCTGGTACGCCATCTGGACGAGACTCATGTTATTTCTTCCTTGGAAGCCGGTACAGAGCTCCTCCAATCTTGGAACATCCTGGTCATGGACCCTCCCCCGGCCCCCCCCTCCTCCTGTCCAGTCCGACTGGACCCGGGTGGGCACCTCCGCGGATCGTCACTCGGGTGAGACCTGACCATTTTGCCTGTCGTATCATATGATTGTACCTGAATCTCACTGTTTAGGGTCTTGATGTTGCACTGTTTGTACCTTCTCTTATGCAAGTCCCATGCTCCCTCTAGAAGGGCTGCTGGATGTATGTACTGTTAACCTGTTATTGTTATAGTCATGTTAGTATTGTGCCGGTGACCTGTCCCCTTTTCCTTCTCTTTCTCTTTGTCTCTCTGTGAGTCATGCTGTTCCGTCTCCTACCTCAGGGGGGCTGCTCTCTGCCTCGCCCCCACTCTATGCCGTGTCGCACTGTCCCCATGTGGCACATTTTTCTGCCCGATATACCGGGCCTGTTCTGTTTTTCCTTCCCTCACTTTCTTTCCCTCTCCCCCTTCCCGTGTTCTTCCTACTTCCCCTCTATCCCTCCCTATACCGGAATACATTGTATGATGCCTGTCATTCGTTATTGTGCGCTGTTCCAATCGCATCCCTTGTTCCTATTGCTTTATGGTAAAATTTTACTCGTTAAATGTTAAAGGCCTTAACTCCCCAGCTAAGAGACGGCTCGCCCTGGCCTCCTTTCAATCCCATTCCGCCGATGTGGTTGCCCTACAGGAGACCCATTTTTCCTCCAGACTCACCCCTACGTTTATTAGCCCCCGTTATCCTAAATGCTACATGTCTAATGGCCCGTTCCGCAAAAATGGAGTGGCCTTACTATTTGCTTCCTCTATAACCTTTGACCTTACTGCCCGAATTCAGGACAAGAACGGTCGCTACTTGATCCTCGTGGGGCAGCTGGAGGGTAGATGGGTCACCGTGGTCTCCTTGTACGCCCCGAACTCCCACCAGATCCCGTTCCTCCGCGCCCTGTTTGAACGCCTGCAGGATGTTAGACGAGGCTATCTCATTGTGTTGGGTGATTTCAATTTGGTACCTGACCCCAGGATGGATAAGACCTTGCCTCCCGCGGCTCCCACCCCATGCAGGGTGGCCACCCCTCCCCCTCTGCTCAACCGACTCCTCTTAGAATTTGACCTCCATGATGTTTGGCGGGTCTCCCACCCCACACGTAGGGATTTCACTTTCTTCTCTGCCCCTCACTCTGTTTACTCTCGCATTGACCTTATAGTGACTGATAAGTGGTCCCTGCAACACTCCTCTGCTGCTGGCATTTCCCCTAGAGTGTGGTCTGACCACGCCCCTGTCTGGTGGATATGGACTGTAGACTTGCCTAGACCCCCCCTGCGCCCTTGGAGGTTCCCCAACTACCTCCTCACTGATTTAGTGGCCCGGGAGGAACTCACGGGAGTGCTGCATGACTACCTGGCTCACAACATCCCTTCCCACACTTCCTTCCCCACGCACTGGTGTGCCCTTAAGGCGGTGCTGCGGGGCGCGGCCATCCGCACTGGCTCCGCCCTTCGCCGCCGTAACCTTGAGGCTCACCTCCACCTGTCCTCGGAAGTACAACGCCTGGAACTGGCCCACAAACACTCCCCTACTCCCGCTGTTAAGGAAGCGCTAGATATTGCTAGGGCTGCTCTTCTCCGCTGGCTTCAGATGCGCACAAAATTTGCCATTGCTAGACTCCGCCAAAAATTTTACTCATCTGGTAACAGGGCAGGCCGCATGCTAGCCCGCAAACTTAGAGCCCAACGCCTCCTCACTAGGATTAAGTCCATATCCACTGGGCAGGGTGTGAAAGTGTTAAACCCTGCGCTCATCCCTGACCAATTTGCAGAATACTACTCCCAGCTTTACAATCAAAAGACTTGAAAATCTACGCCCGATTACTGGCCACGCGCCTGAATCCCTTCCTCCCTCTGTTGATCCATCCGGACCAGGTCGGCTTTATCCCCGGCCGCCAGGCCTCAGATGCTACGCGCCGGGTGCTTGACCTAGTAGACCTGATGTCCTCCTCGGGGAGGCAGGGTCTCCTCCTATCTTCGGATGCGGAGAAGGCCTTCGACCGTCTGCATGGGGGCTATATGCCGGAGGTTTTGCTTAGCTTTGGCTTCCAGGGGAGGGTCTTGCACTCCATACTTGCTCTATACACCTTATCTGCGGCTAGGGTCTTCTGTAATGGCTTTCTCTCCCGCCCCTTTCCCATTAGCAATGGTACCAGACAGGGCTGTCCTATGTCCCCCCTTATATTTGCTCTGGCCATGGAGCCTCTGGCGACCCATATCCGACAGCTACCCACCTTTCCCGGCTTTACATTTGGCGCTACGGTTCACAAAATATTCCTATTTGCAGACGATGTCCTTCTCTTCGTCTCTGACCCCGTCACCTCTCTACCTGCTCTACATTCTGTCCTTCAGGCCTTTAGCACAGCCTCCTACTACAAACTGAACACCTCTAAAACTGAAGCGCTCTCCCTTAATCTTCCTAACTCCTCCTTGCTTGCCCTAAGGAACTGTTATCCCTACGTGTGGAGGTCGGAGTCTTTATCTTATCTGGGCATCCAAATCCCTGCCTTGATAGCCCAGGTATTCTCAGTCAACTACGTTCACTTGCTTACATCCCTGTCCAATCTGGTGGGGGGATGGATGCGTTATGAGACTTCCTGGCTGGGACGAATCGCAGCCTTCAAAATGATGATCCTCCTGAAACTGCTGTATTATTTCCGCACCATTCCTCTCCTGCTCCCTACCCCTTTCCTCAATAAACTGCGCACTCTCATGACCTCTTATGTCTGGAGGCGGAGGCCACCCCGTATGGCGTACACTCGCATGATCCTCCCAAAACGCAGGGGTGGGCTTGCTCTGCCGGACCTGGGACGTTATCAGGAGGCTTGCATCCTTGCCCATGTGCACGACTGGGAGCTCGCACCGGGATGTGAGCCCTGGGTGGACTTGGAGAGGGCCAGCTCTGGCCCCCTCCCTGTTGCGGACTAACTTTGGATCCCTCCCCCAATGCGCCCGGCGGGCCCCATACCAATGCTCACGATTGCGCACGCGGTCCGGACCTGGGATAGGAGTGTGGTGGCTGCGCGCTTGCTTCCGCTCCCATCTAGCAACGCCTCCCTCCTAGCTGTCTCCAAATTGATCCCTGATCTCTCCTTCACCTCCTGGATCAGCCGTGGCCTTTCCCTGCTGTCTCAGGTCCTCGAGGCAGGCGTCCCCCGCTCCTTTGCTCATTTGCAATGGGAGTTTGCCCTCCCGGACACTGACCAGTACAAATACCTACGCCTGACCAATTGGTGTTCAGAGATTCAACGTCGCGGCCCGCCCATCACTCCTCTCCCAGAACCATTTCTTTCCCGCTTCAAATCAACGTCCTGCCGGGGCTCCATCTCCTTCTGGTATCGCTCCCTGCAACCTGAAGCTCCCTCCTCTAAGTCCGCCCCTCATCTAGCGTGGGAACGGGATCTGGGCTCCTCTCTCTCCCGCCCCCAATGGGAACGTATCTGTACCATGGCCTTCAGACTCTCTGGGTGCGTTGATCACGCTGAAAGGCAGGTCAAGCTCATCAATCGCCTATACCTCACGCCTATACCTCAGCGCCTTCACAGAATATGGCCCTCAGTTCCGTCGCATTGCTGTAGACTCTGTGGTGAGGTGGGAGACGTAGCTCATGTTTTCTGGCACTGCCCGAGAATCCGCCCTTTCTGGGAGCAGGTCACTGACCTTATTTCTGAAGTCTGCCAAACAACATCGCCCTCACCCTGGAAGTCACCCTGGAAGAGCCCTCCACCGTCGGTATTGTCTACCTGACCATTGGCCCCCTGGAACGACTGTATGCTTAATGCTTCCTTCTGTGTATCCGTCTGATCACATTTAATCTTTTGCCTCCCTCATGGTTTGATAGGTAGCCCAGTTGTTACTCTGTGCTTTTTTGTGTTACGCTGAATTGTGTTACCTGCATACCCTTCCCGCTGCATCTATTCCGGTCCCTTTCCCCTCCCTGGTAGGGTACCTGGTATGGTTGTTGGTGTCATGTCTAATGGGGGCCTAACATGGGTATTAATTGCCCCTTAGTCAGTGTCATGTTGAGCTTGTCTGTAGTGAGCACCTGTTTGTGTCCCCCTGAGCTGCCCCACATCCAGATGTCACCGGTGGAACCCACGCTTCCTTCTGCAGCTATGACGGCCACGCGCTTTATTAATATGTGTTAGTATATGCAAGAATATAGGTATATAAAGGGCTGGCCATTATAGACCACATTAACATTTAATTTAATTGCTGCTAAAAAATACTCCTCTTTGGCAAGAAAATACTCCTTAAAAATGCTATGAGGAGTATTTTTACTNCTAAAATGTATGAAGCTGTATTGCATGCTTAGTGCTGTTGTACCATTCAATTCGCTCCTGTTGAGCGCACTATTTGTATTGCGACTTTTCAATAAAAACTTTATTTCGAAAAAAATTACGTGAATTAAAAAACTAATTCACGTTTATTTTTTTTCTGAATAGCCCTGCCTAATAGAAGCAACCTCTACTATGTCAGGCTTTTTATAAATTCAAATAAAAAGACTGGAGCCAACAGCCTTGGTGATTAGACCATGTCCCTTTGCCCTGCATGTAGTCCAAAGGTGTGTGTTTTAGGAGAACCACACACCTATGGATTGACTTGAGTTGACGACCCCTCATTGAGGCCATCAAAAACTCTGGATCAGCCCACCCAAAGGTGCAGCTTTAAAACACTAATCAGCTTGCTTACAATCCTTCCATTAACCCCAGGAAGTCTTAAATAGTTTTAACTGGCTTGAAATGCACAAAAACAACTTTTCTGGCTTTCAAAAAAATATAGGTTAGAAACCTAAGGGTTACCAACATTCTTGGTTTAAGCTTAAACTGTGAACTATAACTACCATTGCTAGGTTTGGAAAACACCTGCTTTTAGTAATATGGCACATGCACACGTGAATATATACCAAGCACAGATTATGTTTCTATGAAGTCTATGGCCTACAGACAAGTCCCCTAATGGACCAATTTCTCCCTACGAAACACTGTGCAGAAAGCCTATTAAAGTGCTTATTACTGGACAAATTTATTATATAATCAAATCATCAAAGAAGTAAATCTGTAGAGAAAACTTGCAACCTATCTGCCGCTAAGTGGGTGCCAAACCTATCAAGACAATAGACAGTATACAAGAATAAGTGTGTTTCAAGAACACCTACCTACCTTGAAAACACCCTCATAATGTGCTGATATGGAGGCAAAGTATGACTCTCAGTCATGAGTCATTGTTAATATATATGCACACCTTATGAAACTATATATAAAACAATTAGAAAATATAAATGTATTATTGAAAAATAGCACAATTTACCCTTCAAGTATCGTTAGACCAAACATAACAAATAAGTGCACTTTCAAACTGGTTTCATCACAATCATCACAAGTGAAATTAGTTATGTACGCATCCATGCCCTCTAGCTAACACGCGTGTAAGCAATAATGACCTAGTGCACATGTAATGGACTGACTTAGCTATTCAGACCACAAATTTTATGGTAAGGTATCTGTATTAGCAAGTGGAAAAGCCTCCCCAGTACTTCAACTCTAACTGTGGTCTGGATCCAGTCCAAAGCATAAAGTTTACTTTATTTGTCATGTTTTTATATGTTCTTTACTTGTACTGTAAGGATCCATTGGGTATACATAAACAATGCATTTGGTAGTCCAGCAAGGATGGGATGTTCCAGTCAAGTTCTAGGAAGTCAACAACATGACGTTTATGTAGTATAAATAAGTATGTCAAAGTTATGGTGCTGTTGGAACTGATATGATCAAAAGAATGGTGTATGCCTGTAAAGTATGTAAAGCAGTGAAATCTTTCACCACTAAAACATGATATATTCTTAAAAACTGTATATAGCAAATTCTTATTTAAGGAGAGAAAACCCAAGCACACCAGCTCTTAACAACCACATGCAGCTGTATACCAAAAACAGGAACAATCCACCTGTATGTTCCCACAAATCCTGAACAAGAAATATACTTATATAAATATTTTGCTATTTCTTCTTCTTAAAAACTATGCCTCAGGGATACAGTTTTGCCTTTTTGTATTCTTTGTTTTTAGAATACAAATAAGAGGGCAAAAGGCAACTTGGCCCTTGTGGAAGTCTAGCCCTTCCATCGCGGAAGTCTGGATCTTGAGGCTCGCAAGTCTGGATCTTGAGGCTACAGATGTGTGCAAGAAGTCTGGAGTGTGCACAAGCACAGAAGAGAAATGTGGATGTATTCAGTACACAGCAGGTGAAAATGGGCATATTTATTAAATCTGTATTTAGGCCTTAAAAATTATTAATTAGATGATATGCTTGGTGTGCTGTAAGTTCCTCTGTGCATTCCTTACCCTGTTACCATGACCCAGAAGATTCCTTAATCAGTATATATGTGTCAATGAGATTATAGGTAGTTAATGTATGTACTGAAATGTCAGATGAAGACAGATGTTTTAAAGTTAGTTGTTCTTTTCATACTTTTAAGTAAGAGATCTTGATTGATGACATGTTTGACAATTGGTGATTATATATAAAAAAGTAACACAAATTCATATTGTGAACTAAATTTTACCTGATGCATTTTCAAAGTACATATTTTGTTTACTATGAAATTTTCACTATGACCAATAGAGGTCATTGTTGTGCAGTAACTGTATACCAATGAACTAGGTACACATTGGAGTTTTTCTGATGATTATCTTGACAACAGCTCTGATATATTACCTGTGTGAACTGTCTAACAATGCTGTAGAATTGCATTGTGTGATTAGATTTATGGGAGGTCCTACTTTTTGTAATCAACCATATCACAAGAAATCTTCAGTGTGCACTGTGTCCTTATCTTCAAAGCAATGATTCCCCTTCCTTGCATGTGCTTTCTAATGGAAATGTATGCTGCATGTTCATTTACGTATTATACCCATTCAACTGTACATTTCTAGCTACATTTTTAGGTTTAGATTTACAGTACATGTTTTGTTCCCATCAAGTGCAAAGAAGTTGTACTTTTACATATCGGTCCAGATCCTGAATGACGTCCTCTGCCGACTTCCTCACACAGAGGTCCAGGCTTAGGTACTATTGACTTACTCACAATTTACTCAAGAGTGGGCAAAACCATGTTGAACTGCATGGGTGTTAAATTTCATTAGTTGCGATCAGTATTAGAGTTTAGAGATGATGTTTCCTAGCTCAAGTCTAATAACAGTGTAACAGTAACGCTGGTCAGTATCTGTGTGCAAAATGCAAAAATAAAGCATTCTCCCTGCATGAAAACACTGACATTTCTTTTACCTCCCCTTCAACATGGTTTTGCCCACTCATGAGTATGTTGTGAGTAAGTAAATAGTGCCTAAAGTCTGAATCTGGTCCAGAACGAGAAAGTCAATCCATTTTACTCAAGACACGCATTCACACCCCAGATGTTGTGGACGGAACCACAGGTATATTGAACAAAGTTCAATGGTCTGTGCCCTTGCAATTGCACCCACTAGGTTGGACCCCCCCCATCCATCTACATTACTCTAGGTGGGCTAGGGTACCATTTAAATTAATCAAACGTGGACGGCTTTGTCCCGAATACTGCAATCATTGGTCACATGGACCACTGATCTGCACGAAAACGTTAAAGCAGGGGTGTAGCAGAGAGAGGGAGTGACAAGGGGGTTCACTGTCCCCCTCAATACCGTACGGGCGTGTGGGAACCTTGATTCAGGTCCATTATGTTCAAGTGTCAGGAATTAAATCTTTTCTGCTCTTGTCATCTTGGTAGATGAGTCCTCATTAGCCACCTATATATTATATGCCAATCAATCAATGTATATTGTTTAGATACTTCCATGATGATGACCCTTTGTTGTTCTCCTCTGACAGTAGTAGACATTAGCTGATCGCACAAAATACTGCTGCTTGGCAATAAAATTGAAAAGGCTATGATTAATTATACATAATGAATAAAGGTCTAACAGCAGGGTACAAATTTTTGAACAGATCATTAATAAAAAAAAAAACTCTGAAATGTCTATTTATGCATTTTGTAAATTAGCTGATGTGATAAGTCTCTGTGACTCTCAGTTCATGTGATCATTCACAACCAGTATATTAAAAGCAGAAGGCTTAGTGCATTTGCCTGCCTTTACATAGCACTTTCTCATTAATACTTATGAATATTCATAGCTGTCCAAAAGACGGCTAAATTCATGCAGACTCATGAGAGCAGACTGGGGCATTGGTGGTGTGTGAAGACCATTTCAGGAACCCACACTGACTGCACATCCTATAGTTTGCTCCTTGCATGTAACATACAGTATATGTAAACAAATGTTTAGCTATAAGATCTGTTTAATGTACAAGCAACATGTTTGCTTTAACATCGCTTGTATTGTTTTCCTAAGATATTTTCCTTGTATGCCTTTTCTCGTCATCATTTTTTGCATCTGTTTTTCCCAAATTTTTTTTTCATTCATCCTAAATCCTATAAAATGACATTTTCTAGTAGTCGGTTTGCAACTGGACTGCACTGCGCATGAATCAGATCATACTGCAGAAAAAACAGACTCTCTGCAGTCATTAACATGCAAACATGCAAATGAGCTAGTAATTAAGCTGCCGTTCCCAGGAGATGCTCTCATCATAAGTCCTATTGTTAAAGAAAAAGAGAGCGAGACAGAGCAAGTGAAAAGAGGTGTGCTGTTATGACAAAAAATCTGTAGGGGAGATGGCAGTCTGGAAGACAGAAGGGGAATGAGAATATATATATATATATATATATATATATATATATATATATATATATAATATATATATATATATATATTTTATAAGAACAAAGAACAATAACGTATAAAATCAATACATGGATCAGTATGTATTTCTCTGTACCAACAAATGCCAATATATTGGTAAGGTAAACATACATAATTTAACTAGTATTAGTCACATTCTTTACATATTATATATTTTAACTTACATATGTGTTCTTAAACACCTTTGCTTCACCATCACTATATGCTTTGTAGGCATGGAGACATGGGGGTATATTTATTAAGCAGGGAATTTGCTGGGGAATTGAAGTGGGGAAGTTGCCCATAGCAACCAATCAGATTTGAGATCTGAGTTTCATTTTACATACTGGAGAATGTACGCTCGAATCTGATTGGTTGCTATGGGCAACTTCCCCACTTTTCAATTCCCCAGCAAATTCCCTGCTTAGTAAATATACCCCCTGGTCTCATTTGTTGTAATAATTATGGTCTTTTGCAATAGACATACTGTAAACACAGAATTGACTGTTTAGACTGTTCATATTAAGAACTGGGGTTTGCAAGCATAACATTGTTCATACAGAATCAGGTTTCCATACCATCAGATTTCCATATGTAGTTGTCAACATTCCATGCGTGAAATGTAGCCTTATGGGCAAGGGATGACATTTAAATTGCACAGTATGTTGACGGCTCTTTTTCATATGGCACTCTTCCACAGAGTTATGTGTACAGGGAAATGCATTAGAACGATTTCTGGCATGTTTGTGCTAATTGGGAGTACATGGAGTAGAAGCTAATTGGGCCAAAATTGCCAGGTGCCCTTACTGTTTTGTTTTGCATGGGAAAAAAGGAGTCAGGAAGATAGTGAGCATGGGTTTAAAGCAGAGCAGAGGCCTCATGTGTGATGGTGGCCTGACGTTGTGTGTATCATGGTCAATGGATCTATCAACTGGAAAACAGATAAAGAGGGTGCGATGACTGCAGTATATGCAAGCCCAGCTCTGAACTGGGGTGACACGTCTCTCTTGAGATAACCAAAGGCCTACTAGAAGACTGTATCCCTTTGAAAAATGGATGGAGCGGAAGGCAGAACAACCCACTAGTAACTTGCGTGGTATGGTGTTCCATGAGGTCCGCTGGATGCAAGGGGTTGGCCGCAGTCCCGTGGAGGTGAGTAGAAGTTGGCTGGTGCAGTGGGGAGACCCCAATAGACAAGAGTGCTCATACGTGTCAGAAGACACCACAGAGGACCAGTGGCTACCCTCACATTCTAGCTACTTTGGCTTCCTAGTCAAAATCCCACCAAATCCTAGCTGTGTAAGGGAAGAGGTGATAGCAGTGTTTGGATAAGAGTTCCAAGGCGGAGGACCCAGAGATGACCAACCTTGAGGAAAGGGAGCCAGCGACCTCTGAATACATGGGAGGAACTGGAGCTGCCTGTCAAGAAGGGCGAGTCCGCGAGCAGAGCGGAGGACCGATGCCAGAGGAGTCTGACCCAGGGAAACAGCACACGTAAGCTGAGAAAGGGGAACCTTACCACCCTGATGGCGAGGGTGAGGTCAGCTGAGTACCTAGATATCCTGGAAGACGGTTACAATTTCACACACGCCTAGGTGTTAAAAATAAAGAGCTTCTGACTCCAGTGCTCCAAGATATGGTGTATATGGGGGGTATTCCATGCTGTCACTTCCACTGATTTAATTGAAATATTATAACTCTCAATTAACTTCTATTATCTTCTATATTTTCACTTCTAAATGTCCATACCACTTTTCCTCTTTCCTCTTCAACCCCTGGTTGACACTATATAAAACCTGTTAAAAAATTGAGTGTAGTTTGGAAAGACTTTTCTTGGGCATTTGCAAATTGCCACCTAGAACTTACTTCTATTAGACATATTTCTAAGATTAATTCTCATACATAGTAATCATTAAATCTCATAATCATTTTAGGAACTCAACAATAAAAAAATAGAAAACTGAAGAAGATAAAAAGAGAAAGTTAATGAGTGTGTAGTTTTAGTAATTTGGGAGACTCAACAGAACATATGGCATGCTCTAATTCAGCCCTGTTTTCTCATTATCAGAGGCAAACACCCCACACCCAGTACAGCATTTTCAACCATTTGGTGTTAAGGCTATTTCTTTTGTTAGTGGAAATACCATGCTCACTCGTGTTGCTGAGGTTTTCAAGAACTTCACACTTATGATAGCTTCTGAACATTTTAGTGGAATCCATTGTTTGGTTAGTTGTTGGCCTTCTGAAAGGTTGTTATTATAGGGGAAAAAAGAATGTAGCACTGACACATGAGCATTGCTTGCACACATTTTAAATACCCTGATGGTAATTTGAAAAAGTGTGAGGTGGTTTGGTTAGTATCATCCACATTATTTCATAACAACATTTCCTATTGTAACTCCTATAAACTAGAAAACTGAGTTTGCTAAATAAAGAAATCGGCCTCAGCACAGTCTGTCTTACTATAGACGATGCACTGAATGAATACTGAGCAAAGACAAGCATGTGAGGTTGTTGAAAAAAAGAGTTTTTTGTTTTTTTTTGTTTTTGTTTTTAAACTGCTCATTTAATGACAAAGGCTCTGACCAAAGGACTTGTGAGCCATAAAGTAACCTTTCCCTTCTGGTAAACTCCTATCATAATCAACAGAAAAGTGGACCCAAGGAACAAGGCAAGATGAGAGAGGTTGAAGGCAGAGAGGGATTGAAGGCATTTGATTAAATTCAGACACTAGATGAATTTTAATATAGTCAGAAATATCAATCCCTTTACAAGGAAGTAAATGAAAATAAATATAAATACAAACATGGATAAAGAATCATTCAGTTTAAAAGGCCTGATCCGAAGATTGCATACAGATGGCTGAATTAAACCATCAACAACCAAAAGAAAGATTTTACTATAACTTTTTTTTGACCCACAGCTCACTGACACTGTTTTGTTAGGGGCCAAACACATGTGTCATACCATTTTAATTACAGTTCTGTGACACACAAAGAAAGGAATCTGATCAAGGTAAATCCTTGTGCTTAAGATTGGATTTAATATTTCTTACTAAATTGCAGTCAAGTATGAAAGGTCCAACACTTATTTTCACATTGCAATCACATTGCAAGAACAAAATTAAGTACCTATAGCACCAGCCCTGGATGTTAACAAAGAACTCATTAGGCTTCTTGTTAATGAATTCATGAGAGATTGCTATGGGCAGTTTATTAACATTGGATTATTTTTTATGTTTTGCAATCAAGTGAGTTATACATGTTAGGTACATTAAACAGCAAACGGCATAGCACCTCATTCGTACAATGGCCAACCATGCGTACCTTATCGAAATAAAAAAAACAGACACCAACAGATTGTGGTATTAAAATGGACTAAATTAATAAATTTAAGATAAAATGTATATATTTTAATTGAACTATATTGATTGGTGGCCCACTAGCACATGTTGGGTTAGGCAGCCTCACTTACCTAGCGATCAGCCTGGTTCCCGGTCCTACTACAAGCGCTCCAACCATCATGAATTGACCATCCCAGAATCTGAAAGATGGTCACTTCAGGACCCAACCTCTAGGGTATGGTGTTCTCACCCTCACAGTTTTGCTGCTCTCATACAGGGCAACCAAACTCATCTGCTGAACCCCTGCTACCACCCACCACGTCCCTTCTGAAAGATATGTTAGCCCCCAAATCACCTGATTCCTGCCATTAAACATTTAACTGACATAGGACTCCCATCCACTCTGGAAGACTTTATCCCCATGGCTGCCAGGTGCAAGTAAGTTGTGCTTGACTGCCTGCTGTTTATTCACCTGCAGCCCTATGGAGGCTTGGGTTAATTTTCTTAAAGTAATAACAAGTTTTCATTTTCCTTAATGTGTTAGACCCAATATGTTTTTCCTCATCCTTGTTGTGATTTACACATTGGGGGGTATTTACTAAGCCTCGAATTGTGTTTTTTGATTTTACACTTCGAATTTTCCCTCGATTTGTCCGTTTTCGTATTTACTAAGGGCCGATTTTGTAAAAAA
>JABWIB010000184.1:100661-121975 GCA_016617825.1 Platyplectrum ornatum | reverse complement strand
CACGAATTGACTAAATCGCGGGTCCGAAGGCATTATTCGACGCGAATTAAGGCCGAATTCGCGCCCACAAATCGGACCAATTCGCGCTCGAATTGATTCGGACATCCAAATTCGAACCATGGTGAATACTTAAAATCGAGCCCCGGATCGAACACAAAATCGCCTCGAATTGGTCCGAATTGAAATCCCGAGGACAATTCGAGGCTTAGTAAATACCCCCCATTGTGTATTCCCATGCATATTGTTGTTTGCCTTACCTCTCTTATATACTTGTTGTCTTTCTATCTTTTGCTATGGCATTAGGGCTCACATTGCTACATGTCTCTGTTTATCCATGAGTTCTTCCAGATATACGTCTTATCTCCTGATGAGGCATATTCCCAATATGCAGAGGTGTAGCCTGGATTAATGGTGCCTGTAGTGTGCTAGGGAGTTGGATGGGCCTGTTCTCTGATATTTGTTAGCTAAAAGGAAGTGTTGGGTTCTTCACTTGACTTTTCTTGCATTACAATTCTGTGGGGAAAATGAATTTTGACAATAGCTGCTATTACATCTCCCCCACATTACACATGCCCCCCCATCTACCTTGTAGTCTCTTCTCCTAAGGACACAACTTTCTTCCTGTTCCTCTTCTCCCTCCCTGTATCCCCTTCATTACACACAGTCCCTTCCTGTCCCCTTACATTACATATTACACTTCCCCCTCCCTGTCTCTCTTACATTACAGTGAACTCAGCCCTCTTTACTGCACCCTCAATATGTTATACCAGGCTCTTACTAAGGAGCCCTTTTCAGTTTGTGGATCTTCATCATGCCACCAATTGCTTCTTCACACTATCTCATATGCTCGCAACGTGTCCATATTGAGGGTGCTGGGTTGTAATCTTTCAATCTAATTTGTTTTCAACTCAAACAAGTTGCTACCATGTACTAAGGCATCCTATTATAATATTGATCAGCATCTTCTGATGTTCTTCTGATCATCTTCTTGGATGTTGTTGTTGAATGTGGTCAGTGCACTTAAGGACTAGATCGCCACTAATATGTTTGTGCTGTATGATGCATAAAAGTGTGGTTGACCAGCCTTGTTGAATCAATTATTCAGTTAGCTTATACTTAGTGAGCTGGGCTGACCTGGAAACATGGGGCTGGAAGGTTCTTTCAACTAGGGATACTGGTGCATCGTTGCAGAGAGTTATTTGACTTCATTCCCACAAATGTGGTCATCTATCCGTTCCTTTGCAAAAAGTTGCATCTGAAGATGCTAGCTTTGTGCACAAGGGTTTGCTATCCAAAATATCCAGTGCCCCCCAACTGAAGGACAGGAAAGAGGAATTTTGTTACTCACGGCAAATCCATTTCTTTTAAGGGGACAATAGTTTTTACCTGTTTATGTCCTTTTTATCAGGCTTGACTATTTATGGGAGGGGCATAGTATGGTTGGAGCATTTTAGTTAAACACTTAGGGGTATATTTACTAAGCAGTGAGATTGCAGTGAGATTTGAAAGTGGTGATGTTGCCCATAGCAACCAATCAGATTCGAGTTCACATTTTCCAGTGTGCAAAATAAAACTGATTGAATCTGATTGATTGATATGGGCTACATCCCCACTTTCAAATCTCACTGCAATCTCACTGCTTAGTAAATATACCCCTTAATGTGCCCCAATAGACTAATAACACCCCTATGCCCTAGAGCGTCCCCAACATGGACTAACAGAAATAAATTTGTGTTATTTATGTTATTTATATATTTTTATTTATAATAATAATTATTAATATTTTTGAAAAAGTTTTTAATGGTATCATAGTATAGTGCTTCTTTTTTATCACATAGAAAAATAAATTTGTAATAACAAAGACATATAATTCTGCACACTAGCAAGTACACAATTAATTGATATCTAGGGGGAAATTTACTAAGATCGTGTTTGTTAAACTCGCCTGTGCGAGTTTAACACATTGGCGTGTTAGCATTTCCAAGCATTTACTAAGGACGAGTTGTAACAAACTCGCCAATTTTAAGTGCGAGTCAAACTCGCGATTTCAAACTTGCTGTGCGTGTTCGTAAAGCAGGAAAGATAGGAGAAATAGAATTCAACAAACTGCGAGTTGTAAACTTGCTTCAAATAGACCTGCCTTACCCTAGCGAGTTTCATTACAGTGGTGTGTTATGTCTGCAATACACAAACACTGCTGCTACTACTAGTATATACAGTTACATCCACAGTATCACTGATACACTGAAAGAAATGGCAGAAAAATGTATAAATACATCATATATTTACATTACTAATTTTGATGTGAAACATACCAGAAAAAATGTATGTTTAAACTTCACAAAAAGTCACAATAACAGTTATAAACACTGAAAAGCTGATTTTATTACATTACATATAACAGTGTAAATTATTATAATAATACTACAAACAAACACCTCTCCCTAGGTGTCACACTGCAAACAAAGTGCTGGCAAAAAAGGGTGGCCTTTAGAAAGAGTAGTACATTTGTAAAATGGCTGCTGATTGTATGCAGGCCTTTAAATTTGTCAATAAATCTTTTTGAATAAAACTCGCAGAGGAGAGTTTGGACAGCACATCGACGAGTTTGCTTAAACTTGTGGTTAATACTTGCGAGTTTGCTCAAACTCGCAGATTAAACTCGCTCAAACACGCCTGCGAGTTGAAATTGCGGTTACAACGTGCTTTTTAGTGAATTTGCAAACTCGCTGTCTATCCGCGTGTTTAACTCGCTGCAAGTTTCGGCGAGTTTAACTCGCAGACACAACATGACCTTAGTAAATTTCCCCCCTAGGAGCTGATCCAGAATTGTCTGTTCTTTATTCGGAGGTACAGAAGGAAATCTCTGTGCATGTGCAGAATTGGAGTGACTGTGCACTAGTGAACTGGGTTGTTCCACTATATTTCAATTAGAAAGTGCTATTTCAGTGCTTGTGCTTGGTGTAGTCCCTTGGTGCTTCCTTGTCATGGTACGGTGCAAGTGTAAGGTATAGGTCATTTTCTATGAATAAATGGCCCTTTCCATATTATAACGTCCTTAACATGAAGAATATAAAGACTTTTTTTTGTGAAAAGTAGTTCATACACTACAGTTTTTTTTTATTATTAATGACTATAAATAGCAGCTTAATGTGTGCTCATATATTAGTCTTACTAGGGATATATAATTGTAGACCTTTTAGATGTTTCTGGTTTGCACCCAGATTCTATTGAACGTTTTATAGCTCATGTAACATGCTACTGCTGATACTATGGTATTATGCATATATATGTCTTTTTTTCATTACATATATGGGGGTATATTTACTAAGCGGTGAGATTGCAGTGAGATTTGAAAGCAGAGATGTTGCCCATAGCNACCAATCAGATTCAAGCTTTCTGTTTCATTTTACACTCTGGAGAATGTGAATTTGAATATGATTGGTTGCTATGGGCAACATCCCCACTTTTCAATCTCACTGCAATCTCACCGCTTAGTAAATATACCCCATAGTATACATTTATTGCCAAAGTAATGTGCACTGGGGATACCACATACAGTATGAGACAAATGGAATAACATTCAACCTTGCTAACATATTACTAAAGGTATGGAAATGATGCTTATAGTTTGTGTTCTTTATCACATTTTATTTAATATTTATTTTATTTATGACTAGTACATTCACCTTCATAAAATGACAGAGAATCATTGCAGAAAGCACAATAAACAATAGAAATAACAGTGTGCTAATCCTGCACTTGGGTGGATAGCGTGTGGAAGCAAATATAAAATACTTGACCATTATGTGGGCTTACATAAAAGACCTTGCTTGAGTTGGGCCCAAAGTCCAAAGACCAGGCAGTCCAAAGACCAGGCAACTTACTAATACATTCCAAAAAAACAGTCTAGGACACCAAGTAGTACAAAAAATTATTTAGGTCAAAATAAATAGGGAACATGGCATGGGAATAAGACAATTTACAGCAAATTGGGTTAGACAGACTATCACTAGCACAGATGGCAGGAAGACAGGCTTCTAGAGGTTGAGGTAGCCAATTATATCATGACTTTAACAGTCTACATTAACCAAAATATCACATATAGCCTTTCATCTCTTTGCCAAAGATGTTGGTTGCTGTTACTAGGCAACCAGCAGTAAGGTTTTTTTTAGATTATTTATTAGATTTATACCTTACTATTGATTATCAACATAATTGCTGCCCTAGACCCAAGCAGCAGATACTATAAAAATCACATTTTTGAATGCCACTGCAGTAGTAACACAGTGTGCATGTTCCTTGTCCTTGGCATGATTAAACCAGATTTATTATTAATGTGAATAATATAATTTGCGAAGGAGGACAAGTAAAAGATGGCCGCTAATAAAATCCACCCATCAATATCAATATAAAGACTATTGCTAGAGTGCTAGTACACATCTTTAGCAGCTTGGGAATACCTAAAAAAAATTCTGACTGAACAAAGGACCACATTCATGTAAAAAATGTTGGCTGTGTAAAATAACTTAATTAAGACAACTGCATTAGGAAGAAAAAAAATCATTTTGTTGGTGATGTATTCCATTCCAAAGTATTTACATTCACACATATGGTTAACATAACCATAGACATTGTAAGGCTTTAAGTAAACTGCAGTTACCTGGTTAAGAGGTTCCAAGCATAGGTGAAGGCCTAGAGCACCAGGATGAGGGGGGTTTGGGTGGCAAAACCAACCCCTCTCTAAATTATATATATATATATATATATATATATATATATATATATATATATATATATATAATTTTTTTTTTTTACATTTGCAACTGTGGAGGAAATAGGTATGCAAATTGCTCCTAGCAGGATATTAATTATAATATTATATAGTCATAGAGTCATAGGGAAAGTGATAGATGGGAGGTATATTTGTGCCAGATTTCTCTTCTCTGTGTTTTAAAAACTCAAAAATCCAGGCAATTGTGTGTGTATATGCCAAAGGCTGTAAACTGTTTGGTAAACACTAGATTAGAGTCCTGGACCTAAATTTACTAAGCAGGGAGATTCCAGGGAGATTAAAAAGTGCCCATAACATAGATGTTGCCCATAACAACCAATTCGATTTAATCTCTCAGTTTCATTTTACATACAAGAGAATGTCAGCTCGAATCTGATTGGTTGCTATGGGCAACATGCCCACTGTTCAATCGCCTGGAGATCTTCATGTTTAGTAAATTTCCGCCAGAGTCATTAAGATGTTGGCCTGAAAGCAGTCAATAGTTAGTTTTCATACCCTCACATGGCCGTACGCCAGGATATTATGTAGATTTTGTATCATGTGACTAAGAAAGGTGAAGATATTGTGGAACAATTGTGGACCATGGTCACATAATTGCTGGTCACCTAAGTGGAGTAAATTTTACAGAGGTTTTTACGGTCTGGGATTCATGAAGTGGTATCTGTGCATCTTGCCCAAAATGTCAGTATCATATTCCAAGGTCACATTTTAGAAGTCCACTTGTACCGTTATCTATCATTGAGGTCCCATATTTAGTAGGTGTCAAAGTCCAGTTCTACCTATGCAGTGTAATAATTCAATAAACCATTCCCTGTGTAATTACATCCACAATTTTAACAGAAAAAGGATCGCAGTTGAACCAGCAGCATCTTTGAAGAGTGCACATATGCCATTGTGCAATAATGCATCTTACCGTATAATAATTTATGTGCGCGTATTTAATGTGCTTATTAGATATTTCGGAGGAATAACTTGCAACTAATAAATGTGTCTCTAAAAATCATAGCATCGATCGCATCGATCTACACGTCTTTTGTCTGTTTAAAATATGTTGTACGAAAGACACCTATGGGAATTATTGGACATAGCCTAAGAAACATGGGAGGGGACAATCAAGTCCATATATAACAGTTATTGAGCATGTTTCTCAGATGCATGATAGGATTGCTGCTATGGTGCAAATTGTAAAAGAGCACATGGACCAACCCAGCAGCATGTATACAATAGCAATGCCCATTTGCTCAACTTTCTTCTGCAGGGGCATATCTACAAAATACTGGGCCCCTTGTTTTTATATATACATACACACACACACAAACATGTGTGGCCCCAAACTGCAGTAAAACACATCAAAAAAAATAAGAAACACAACAGTAAATTTGGTTGTGGGTTCCATTTAACTCCAGGAAACAGAGTACTTGTCTTAGCTCCAACAGTAGAGAATAAGTTGGTGGCTAAGTGGCAAGGGCCCTTTGATATTCCAGAAATTTATAGGGCAGTTAATTAAGTACAAGCCTTAGAGAAGTTTTATCAGCCATTCTAATCCCACCAGTAAACCCAATGGCTTTGGTTCCAGAGGTATCTATAAAAAAAACTCTTAACTATTCAGCAATAAGAAGCTAAGGAATTTCTAACATCCTTGAAGGATGTTGTTGTGTTGGGTCATCGTTTATGAAGTTGTTCCACCACAGCACGCAAGCCATGTATCATTGAGGAGCCATCCTATTTACGCGTTGGCTGCCTGGCACCGTGTATTTTGCGCTGCAGATGGTTTAGATTGAGGATGACAGATTAGTGTTGACTGTCTGTGATGGTTGCTTTTCCGTGCCCATGGATGTTGGCATTCACTGTGCAGATGTAGATGGCTGACTTGTTGGATTTGTAGCAGCAGCAGTGCCGCTGTCAAATTGCCATGGTCAAGGTAATAAGCTCATCCTCATCTTCCACTGAAATGTGCTTTTCTAAATATAAAAAAGTAAGTTACATTCTTGACAAATCATACCTTTATACTAATGGTACCCCATAATAGCATTATTAAACACTAATCATTTTTATTTTTCAAAAAGACAAGAAAAATACAATATTATGTCATTCTGTCCTTCAATGCAAATAAATCAAACCATAACCATGAATGCAGGATCAGCTGTCTGATCTCCAACAGGACCAGTAGAGGTGTAAATGTTATAAGATTAAAAATACGTTGATGTACTTTTCTTATTTACAAAGGAATGGAAAATTCTAACCAAGGTCAAGGTCAAATTCTCAAGAGGACTAAAGTTTCACAATTTTACAGTTAAGGATTTCAATACATGTACTAATCTATATGCTCAAGCACTTTATAACTTTTTGTAGGGTTTATCCAATAATTACATAAACTAGCTCCATTTTTTGTAAAATATTAATTACACATCTGGGAATTCTGCTCCCCTATATAAAATATAAGAGTTGCATAAAAGATGATTGTTATCCCTCACAATGTAGGAGTGGACCTTTTAATTTAGTCGAATTTTAGTCACTGTCATATTGACAGAGAGAAGAGGTAGGGTCTCCTACTAGACAAAGGAAAAAGGGGAATAAATTAAACCAATACTCAATGGCCAAAGTTAGCTTACATTTTGAGAGCCTTGTGAATTGTACATGTATCTCTTGAAGGCGGAATGTAAGGCTTTCATAGTATCAAATTAAACCAGCATGAAGTCGACAATATTGGATTTGGGAAAATATAGCACCTCTAGGGTTGGGGGTTATTAGATTAAGGAAATTACAGCAAGTACATTAGAATATGATTTGACCATGATCTGTGAACAGGAAACATCTGCTCATAGTGTTTTATCTGCAAATACATAAATAACTGGGTATAAGAGGGGATATACTTATATTAGATCTTTGCTAACTTAGATGCCTTTCCTGACCGAAACAGCTACTAACAGTATTCCCACTCCCACTCCTAGGGGTGCTAGGGGTGTCTTACCCCCACAGTATTTTTGCGTATTGCCATTGGCTTCACTAGAGACTAATCTTGTTCATAAATGTCATTAGGACTGCCACCAATCAGCTTAGCAACCAAGAAAACCATACCACTCAACTGTCCTGATTTCAGCTGGACAGTCCCGCTTTTGGGTGACTGTCTCGCTGTACTGATCCGCCTACCAGTTTGTCCAGATAAGAGGATAAACTGGTAGACAATAATGGCTTTTTGTTAATATTAATTAAAATGAACAATTTACCCCGATCGCCAGCTCAAAGGGGGGGGGGGGGCTTGGACAGGTTCCTAAGCGGGATTTATTTGCCTCTGGAAATGTTGGGAGGTATGAGAAATTTACAATGAGCAAAGCAGCAGCAGAGTTCAATTGAATTTAGAATTTAGTACCATACTTTCCCCTCCTAGATATTATGGGACTTATTCAGACTTTCAGACTTAAGCAAAATCAGTGGTTTTGCTGTTACTTGGAATGCACTCCATTTTGCAGACAATATCCAAATCCAGACAGCATAAATGACACGTATTCCACAGTCTGGATCTGGCCCAATGTTACTCAACTGCCTTGGAAAGTTTTCAGTTAAAGAGTGTTGGATCTAGTGAATACAGTTCTATAATGGAATAGCATAAAGTGTGCATGCACACTTGCAAAATGTGGTTTTCTTCTTGGGCCAGATTCAGATTCACACTCTCATGACTTACACTCATGACTTATACTCTCATGGGCAAATCCATGTTGAATTGTAGGGGAGGTAAAATGTTAATGTAAAACTAAAGCCTTATTAGCTTAGTACTGCATTGGGTTTTTTATGTACAAGTTAGTGTCTCCAATATCTATTGAATAGACCAAGATGATGCTAAAAAATTGCAAACAAGGAGGCTGATCCACAGTAAGGGCAAAATAGTTGCAAATATAGACCTGGGCAAAACAAAACATTAAACTGAAGGCAAACAAATTTTGAAACAGAGTTCAAGAAACCCACCCGATGCCTGACTTCCATGTGCAGAGTGTAGAAGTCAAGAAAACGTCCTTAAAGATGGAAATCCCAGTTGGGCTGGTCATTCTCCACGAATCCTTTTGCACGAATTCCCCATACCCAGCAAAAGGGGCGGATTGGCCATAGGGCTTACAGGGAATATTCCCAGTAGGCCGGTGGTTTTGGAGGCCACTCTGCAGCCCCTCTATGATCATCAGAGTAATAGGTGGTGATCACTAGGATAACTGGATAGAATAGAGGTCACTAGGATGTGTTTAAAGCAGCTATACTGATTACTGAATTGGGCGGTAGTCATTAGGATGCTATCTATGTTATATAGGAGTAAATTTCATTATTGTATTGTGAAATGTTGTATTAGATAGTACCTCTTTAACATAACTGACTATACATAACCCATATATGCTATATATGTGCAGGGCTCTTACTAAATTTCTTTATTCGGTGCTAATCTTTTATTTAGATCTGCCTACAGTTGGCCTCTTTTGCAGTTTTTTCCAGGGCCAATTTGAATTCCGAATCCACCCTGGCATAGCCACTACTGTATAATTTAAATATACCCCTGCCACACCTACCATATTTTAAGTGGGCGAGGGAGCAAGACTGGCTATGTGTGCTACCCCATTTATCCACCTGTGTGAAATCTGGATCTGGTCACATATGCTCACCTATAGAAGTCCTCTCTTTTTGTTGTCCACAACACGTGGTATATAGTTGGCAGTCACTCACTGACACCACTAAACAAGAAGTTTCCAAAAGGACAAGGCAGACCTGCTGTGGTTACTGTCCCATGTCAATACAGTTGCAAGGTCCTAATTTCTAACAGCCATGGCAACTGGAATTTGTTGAGCCATGAGCCAGATTTACTAAAATGCAGGAAATTATAGGTGAAGATATTGCCCATAGCAACTAATTAGATTTATGCTCTCACTTTCCTATCACACACTACAAAATGTCAATTACAATCTCATTGGTTGCTATAGGAAACATCACTTTTCTAAATCTAGCCCATGGACTAAAGTCTAGTCTTTTGCATTTGAATTGCTGAGGCTAAAAAATAAACCATCTCATCTCTGGATGAGGCACTTCTTAACCACTCCAAACAGCAGGGGCAGGCTGGCAAATTTTGGCCTGGGGGGCATAAAAAAATAATAGCTAGACGTCACTTCTGGCTGCCGGGTCTCGCTAACACATCCCGGCAGCCGAAGCGGCCAACAGTTCCCCTGAACCACCAATGAATGGGCCCTGAACCACCAATGATCCGGGCTATTTTAGTTTATAAACGCTGCACCTTCCGATCAGTAGATCGGCATGTGCGGGCCGGAACCCTGGATACATTGACAGACGGAATTTTTTATTATTGCCTGTACAGCGAGGTCCCACAATAATCTGCGATTTTATTGCAATCATCATAGTTTCTTAGAATGAAGGGTAGTCCCTGCCCATGCCTAGATATACTAAACTGCAGAAAGGAATAGTGGGGATGTTGTCCATAGCAACCAGATTTTAGCTCTTATTTTCCAATTACACACTAGAAAATGTCATCTAAAATCTCATTGATTGCTATGGGCAAACATCCTCACTCTTTTCCTTCAGTGACCAGTGCTTTGCCTGGGAAAGGAAACTTTAACGCTTATAACTCAATTGAACAAGGAAAAACTATTGTATTGAGTTATTTGGGTTTTTTTTTTTGTTAAATTTATTTTACTTTTCATAACTATTCTATGTGTATGCTCCTTATAAATAATAATAATATATTATTACTCCAGGACTGCAGACTGATAAATACAACAAACTCCAGACCCGCGGTGATTGTCAATACAACAAACTCCAGACCCGCGTTGCTTTTTACATGGATCACCATGGAACTTTCACTTGAAAACAAAAATTATTGCATGAAAATGAAGTTGACACATTTGCAGCAGTACAGTGTTTGTTTGTTTTTTTCTGTCAAGATCATTTATTTCATTTATTTTAAGTTTTAAGAGCAGCGCATGTGTCTGCGAATGTGTATTTGTTATGAGGAGCCAGAAGCACTGTGAAGATGTAGAGAAGGGATTAAGAAAATATCCCTCTAATGTCTTCCAGGTAAGCTTGCATTGCTAATGCCACAGATTTGGCTATAGCATATGTGGCAGAACTCTTTTCAGACTTTGATTAATGGCATCAGGGCTGTGTCCCACCGAGAAATCTGAGAATGATGGCAGATGAGGACATAGGAATCCGGTGTTGCCTTTGCCCCTGTAGTAAATAGAAGTTTATTTATTTTAATACTTGAAATTAACTATTTTGAATTGTACATATATAAAATACAAAAATATATATTCCCCGTCGAGTTAGACAACATTCAGCTAAATGATTGCTCAGCTATAAAAAAAAAAAAAAAAAAATGAAAGAGGAAAGTTATAAATTGTATGTTTCACAAGAACTCCATTCAATGCAACGCATGAGATGAATGATGTGACTGGTGCTAAATGAGTTAATGAGCAGTGTTAATATGCCATCCCCCTCTCTAATAGTACCCCTTCCAACTCTCACACATGTTTCAGTGACGCAGGGTTGGTGTCACTAGAGCTGAGACAGTGGGACAGGTGCTGAGCTCTCTCCCAGGGTGACTGGAAGGGGGAAGGGGTATGAGTTTATCCACAAAGGAGGGGGTTATTGCATTTTCTCTGAACCTGTGAAGTGCAGAGGTAAATATTTATTTCAATCCAATTTAAAAAAAAAAATGTAAATAATGTGTCTGCATTATATTAAATTAAGGTTGGTGAACCATGTCTAAAGAAAAAATCATAAGCAGAAGTGTTGGAGAGCATAATAAATAAATAATCATAATAATAAATAAGAAGCTGTATATCAGTATCAGTATATCACCCTTCTGTATACTAACTACACAATATATATATATATAATACATATAACCACATACTAATTAATGTATCATACATCCAATGAATATGTTACTGCTTTTCTTTCATGTACTGGCGCCCAATAAGATCATATCCAGAACGGATATCAGCATAGTGAACAGCCAGCATACATTATCCCACTTGCTAGGTGTGTAAATAGCCGCTGGCAGTCAGCACGCAACAGGAGGCAATGGCTCAAAGCCTTAAGAGCTACGGTGGCCATCTTAGACCTGATCTATGAGGAAAGCTTATCATTAGTGATCATCAGCGAGTGCCTGACAAAGCACAACAGCAGTACAAGACCTTTCCTAACTGTACAGCCTACTTTGCTGTATTACAATGGCGTTTTCAGATTAAATATAAACAACAAAATAAAACTTTTATATATTCCATATATATATATATATATATATATATATATATAGTAGTAGTATAGTATAACATCTACATTTCCGTAAACAGTGAAATAACTTAAATGAGTTTAGGGGAAGTTAAATAATAGACGGCAGGGAACGACAACCACAGAATTTAATTTACGTCAATGTGGCCTCACAACAGAAAAGCTCGCGTGGAGGGCAACCCGTAGAGCCAAGCGTGCTGCGCGCTGTGATTGGCCCGCTCGGCTGCCAGTCATCCCTTTCTCCGTCCAGGATTGGCGTTTTCGAAGGGGCGGGGAAGTTCTCATACTGACTGTCAAACAGACAGCTGCGGCTTTTAGTATCCTTTCGCTTGAGGCGGAATGCGAAATAGTCCCTAGTTCCCGCCCTCTGGTGACTTGGGGTGGTCGAGGGGGGGCAATACGCGGACATAGGAGAGTGAGTATCTTTGGTGATGATTGTTTTGTCGTGCATAATTTATAGTATGAAGAATTGGGGGAAGGGGTGGCCGCTTCATTACTAGATAAGCCTGAGCACTCTAGTGCCGTGAGGTAATAGACAGCGGCTGGTTCTGAGGGATACGGTAAACGTTATCCTTTACATAACGTTTGTGTTCGCGCGAGTATACGGTTTATATGTACGTGTGGTATTTCTTTCTATAGTGTGTAAAGCGGACTGCACGTTACTCGATGTCTGTGTCTAGAACTTGTGCATGTGTGGAGACGTTACATTAGGACGAGACAAAGCCACCGTAGGCTGTTTTTTTGTGAAGGTAGAAATGGCTTGAGTTGCGGGTTTGTAGCAGACGGCCTGGAAATGGAGGGGAGTCTAATGAATGTGGGGGAGGGGTGCGCTTTATAGGGAGGGGGAGGGGTGGATTTCTTCCTTTTCCCCTCCCTCCCCCCTCTTTCTCACTCCCTCTCTCTCTCTCTCGTTACATTGTAGCACTGGAACTAGTTACAGTTGCTGATTCTCAGTCAAGACCACAGACATCTGCACCCCACAATATCCATCCAGTGTGGAGGGGAGACTCTGGAGGGACCCCTGAAGAGCTGCCACTACATCCCTGCACAGCTCCTCTTCGGAATACACTTTCCCTGCTTCTTCTGGGGGGGACTGAATTATTAATTCCCAGCTCCATGAAATCCTGAAACCTCTCTGGATGTTGGCTTTCTAAAGAGGTAAATCTAAATGTGTATCTGTGTGTAAACATGCTTCTTTATATTCTTACCTGGTGTCACATTATAATCCATACGTGTGACTAGCCAGTGTCATTTTATTGGGTGTTTGTTTTAGGCGTTATTTATGTATAAAATACACACAATAACTTTCTAAATGCTTTATTTTAAGTACTCCATATTTTCTTTAATGTCATCTGAGCTACAAATGGTACCAGATCTCATGTACCATAAACAGTACTGTTATTCAGTTTTGGGCCCTGTGCACATTGCTTAGATTGTTTTAATGTATAGTCTTTTCTTTTGTTTACTCACCATATGTGCTACTTTTAATATTCATATGTTTAATCTTTGCAAAGTATGTCTTGTGCAACACATGTTTTTGTATAGTTATATTACACACTACATCTACTGCTTTGTCTCTTTAAACCGTGTCCAGTGAAGATTCTTACTACTTGCTTTATTTATTTATAAATGTGTATATAATCTATCCATTAATCACCCTTACCCATATATATATTTTTATAGCCCTTCACCTTATTTTATAACAACAAACTAACAAAATGTGTCAACTTTGGCAAAGCCTCAAAGTTTTTTGGTTTCTGACCCCAACAGTTTAGCAGCTCCTCTATCGCTCTATATGTAGTTTTATGTATTTAAACGGTTGTAATCTGCCTTTTTCTAAAAGCTTGTTTCTTAAAAGCTATGAGTGTAAATGCATGCAAACTTAAATGTGTTTTTGTATTGTGGGCTGTGCTTTCCTAGGGACGCATGGCAGGGGTGTAATGGTGGATGAGAACCTTTTGTCCATAAGGAATTGGTTCTTCCTGAGTGAGTTTGGCAAGCTCAGTTTGTTGAAGGAGGGGAGGGATGAGAGGGAGGTGGTGGTTGTGCAGAGGAGGGGGTGTCTTTCTCTGAGCTACAGAAACATCTGCTATGTGTTAACTGGGTAGAAGAGGGACTTTAGCATTCATCAGAGAGGAGAAAAATGTAACTTCTGTGAATGATTTCAAATGTTTTTTTGTTTTTTAATGGGAAACAATTATCAATGGATATACTTGGGATTAACTGTTTTATAGATGAGGTCCATTAGGAAATTTGTAGCTAACAAGTGTTTGGAAATAAATGAACTGAACAAATAGTATAGCACAACAGTTTAATTAATAAAAACCTTTGCTGTCCATATCCATGATTTCTGCAAAACATGGATGCTTTCGTTCTGTGTGGAAATTGTGTGCTTGCTATCGTATGTGTAGTCTAGTAGCTTGCGAATAGGTCCATGTACGTATATTTCTATATGCTTAAAAGGCCCATTTATTCAAGTGTTGCTCCAGTGCTGTCTAGACTTATTAAAAGAAAATGTATTTCTGCTCTGGCACATTGACATCATTTTGTGCTTAAGCATTTCAACGTTATATAAGGAAAGAAAATGACAAAAATATGCTGACCAGTGTATAATATGTAAGCATGATCCTGTTCTCATTAACTGAATGACATGTATACTGTATCTTCAGCCATGCCGTGTGTGTTGTAGGATTTTAAAAAAATTAGTCAAAATAAAAAAAATATATATAAGCTTTTGAATTGGGCCTCACTATTGGTAAATGTTATAATTACTGCAGACTAATAATATGCTTAAGTTGTTTGTTTCATTATGTTACCAGTGATTTGTTGTTTTTTTTTTTTAATGGCAGATGTTAGTTTGAGGTAAAACATAGTTTTCATTTCTATTGCCTGTCATCTAAAAGTCAGTGTACAGCTTCCTTATAATGCAGCTGAAGCACACATTTAATGCATAGAGTAAAATATTGCCAAACCTACTAGTTTCTTCTTTGGTGGTGGAATTGTTGTTGATAGTGTGAACTTAATTGAACAGAAAAGTGGTATCTATTTAATATGTAGTAAATGCTTTCACTCATTTCATGTTAATTTTGTAAGTAATGTGAAAGTACTGGTAAGAATTTCTATGACTGCAGCCTTGGAAATACAGGCTTTTTATACCAGCAGCTGGAGAAGACTTAATCACTAACTGATGTTGGATAACCTCTTTACCTAGTTCTTTACAAAAGTACATTGATAGTAATTCTACCAAACAAGTAAAATATGTCAAGTAAGCAATCACATCTAATAGGTGATCCAGGTAGCCGTTTTTTAATACAGTGACTGAGGTTTAGGACAAAAGGGAGCAGGAATACACAATAAATAGCTTTGTTCTTTCTGTTTTGGCTTTCTCACATTTATTAAATCCCAAGTGCTGAGTGAAATCTCTTGATATCCATACTATGCTTTCCCTGTTGTTCATTATGAGCACCGTGTGTTTGTGCAAAGAACTTTTTCTCCAATACTATTGTCATCTCAGAATACAGCCCTATTATTAAAGGTAGGATTTACCTGTTCCAGGGATTCACCCAATAAACATCTGCAGAATCTAGTAATGTCAGGGCCTTAGGCTTTGTTTTTTGCACTTGCCCAGTAGATATGAATCCTGTAGAAATTGAGTGCTACAGTGAAGGCTTAGTAAGGCATATTTTGTTAATATTAACGTTCCAACCTGCTTGCATCATTACAATGACTAATTATCTATTATATATAGGTATAGATAGTTTTTTTAAATAGACTTCAGTCTTTCCAGCAATTGTCTATGATTAGAATCTGGGGACTTTAGATGCAGTTAGTGGATTACTGCAAGGAGTCTCTGTACATAGCAAATGCAGTTTATTTAAGTTTTCATTGTAGGACCTTTCAAATATTCTCCTTCAGTTGGGTCCAGGCCTAAATGTTGTTGTGGTTTGAGTTCTAACCTTTTTTGTACAATTAATTGTAGGCCATTTCCTGAACTCCTATGGACATAAGATGCAAAATGTACATTTCTGCCCTATCCTCACTTAAATTAGACAAGTCAGTATATTACAATGGGTCTTTAGCATTTTCTATTTACATACTCCTCCCTCTTCCATAGAGCAAAAACACTTTCTATTTCCTGTCTATTTTGCTGCCATAGACAATGGCCCCAGCCCACTGTGGATCCAGTTCCATACTGGGAATGCAGTACTCAAATATGTTATGCTGCAAAGAAATGAATGTTTTCTTATCCTAGTGACTTTCTGTGTTTAATAAATGTAAAAGGGTCTCTTGAGAGTTTTGGAAAGTAAATAGTGAATTATTTTATCATTTATTATTGTGGCAATTAGCTTTGCTGATAATTTAAAACTTTGGTTTTATTTTCCATATTTTGGTCCTGTACTAATTTGAGTTTAATTTTGGTTATTTCTTTCTATTTCCAAGGTTAGACATTTTCAAACTGGATGACTATGAATCCGCAGCAGAGAATGGCAGCCGTGGGCACAGACAAGGAACTAAGCGATCTCTTGGATTTTAGTATGGTAAGCTTCTTCCTAATTACTTTTTATGTATATTTCTGAAATTTTAAAAAGCATTATTCACAAATTTTAAAGTTTAGTGTGGATTGATTTGTTTTGTGTGGTTAAGCTTCCCTTTAATGCAGTACTACATGAAATCACTTTCTGTGTACTTTTTTTTTATATGATTGGTCATTATCTGCAGCTATGTTGTATGAATAGGTCCTGTGGGGGAGGAGGGTTAACATTTTTATTTTAATTTGTGTGGTGTGATGGACAATAAGAGAGCTCTGGCTACCTTAATAGATGAGATAAGCATTTCATGTCTGCTTCTGTAGTGTTTGGAGAATATTTTGTTCTATAAAATTTTATAGTAGTACACAAACTACCTGAATTACAATGGCTTAAGGAAACCATATATCCTGTAATACTAAAACATGAATTTTCAAATTATTTGACAATGTATATTTTACTGTGAATTGTAGTTCTTTAGTTTCAGTAATAGACAATGTATGACATGGTGTCCAATGAGATGTTTTTTTGGTAAAAAGTTGAATGATTTATGTCAAGGTATGGTGACTTTTGTGTTGACATGCACTTATTGTTTTGTAAAAGTGAACACATGGAATGCAACTCTGCTGGTAGGAGCGGTCATATTTAACATATGTAATGTATAACATACATGATGTGCTGTTTTTGTTTTTAACAAGTGTATAATTGGGTATTTGGAAGAATCATCCATTCCTAGTAGCTAGATTTGTCATGTGTGACCATATATATATGCATGGGCCTCATGCTTTTGGGAAGGTTTAAAAATATATGACCTGCTGGCTTCCATAAATACCTAAAATGCAAAAAAGAGAAATAAATGTATCCATAGACAGTATATTCACTGGACCATCATCTGATAAGAACATGTCTGTGTGATAATTGCCAATGTAACTCACAGATTTGCATTATCAAGAAAATAAACATTTTAGTTTTGACATGCTCCAGGAATGGCCAAGATGACTCTCTGGGTGTTTATTACAAGTGCCAGCATGCTGGGGCTTATAGTTTCACATGATCAGACATCCAGCTATTGCTTTGTCTATTCTAGAATCTTATTGGCTTTTTACTGAAGCCTTTGTAAATCTGACAGTTAGTTCTTTTAATGTGATGTTCCATTATATTTTTTTGTTAATTATTTAGAATTTCTGAAATTATTATAGCTCATAGTTGAAGCATAGGATTTACAGAAAGGGTGGCTGTAGAATATTTATGATCTCCATCCATTTTAAGCCCTAAATGACATTTGTTGGTTTAATAAAAGCTTTAAACAGTGTGGCCTCAAGTAAACATATAGTTAATTTTCCACAACTCAAAATTCTGAAATTGATTGTGAACCATTATTATATTTTAAAACAAGATGAGGTGATAGGTACAGGATGAAAAGAAGATAAAATCAAAGTAAGCCGAAAACAAAATGCATCCAGTCTAAGGCCTAATAAAGACATGCACAACAGCCTACCAGGCAGTGGAATGGGAGGGCGTACAGATGGTCCTCATAGTCTTACTGAGCTCCCATGTCCTGAAGACCATGTAGTGTATTCTAATAAACGTAGGATATATTGGTCAATGTAAGGACCCCATTTTCTATTAAAAAAAAAAAAAAACCCGACAACCCCTTTGTCTATATCAGACAGAGTAGCCCTCTGGTCTATATACATGGCATGTACAGAAGTAGAATTATTCCAATGCACCAGGATAAATTTCTTGGCAGTAGCGATCAAGGTAAGTAGTTGAAACATAAAACTTACCAAAAGGTCCCACCACTCCCCAAAGTGAGCCCACATGTTGCTATGGGCAACAACCCCACTTTTCAACTTCCTGCTTAGTAAATTTAGGCCTAGGAGTTTGTCCCAAAACTTCAGGCTTTTTGGCAGTCCCAAAAGTTGAATAAATGTGGCGAAAACGGCATTTAGGGCAAACTCCAGACTCTTCAGCAACCATATGCACAAAGCAATCCTTTAATAATAAAGCGTAGAGCAATATGTTCCCATAATATTATGCCCAGTGCAATTGTTTTTTATAAACTCACACAAACAAATGTTAATTGGTTAGCAAATTAGTTTGTATATACATTATGATGACTCTTGTACCTCCCCTCCCCCAACTGATCTTAATGCCACTGTCTAGTTCTCATTTTGAGGTTAGGTCAAATAATGGTATTAATTGCTGTGTAAGATATTCATGTATTCTGTCTTTATTATATGAAGGCTGTTTATTTAGGATTCAAATGTCCAAAATTGCTGTGTGTACTATAATATAGAAATACAAAACCTTACTAATATGTAAGCTGCGATTTGGGATCAGGGGTTTGAGAGCTATCACTGAAGATCAAAGCTACCACATCAAGGGACTTTGCAGTTTTCTCACACATCCTGGATGTCACCTTTTTATTCGGTCCCATTCCTTTAGAGAACTTGGCTTCACACTTTCCTGGAAATTAATTACAAATAAGATGGGTTACACAGTGATAATGAGCAGAGTGAGTTCTCCTCCCATTAACTGTAAAGGAAATGCAAGTTCTCCCAAGTCCTTCCTTTTCACAACTTTTTTTTTTCTTTTTCTCATCTGTAGTAGGAAGTTGGTATTTGCACAATAACATGGGGATCTTGTTTAATGAAGCTTACCCAGTGTGTGTTTGCAGAGCAAACTTTTCCTTTCTCTACATGTAAAGACCCCTCTCTTTTCTTCTCATGCCTTGATTTATTCTGTTTTGTAAAGTAGGGGCAGGGTATTTTTTTTTTTTTTTAAGTGTCCAGTGGTCACGAGCCTCATTTTTTTTTTTTTTGTTTTTTTTTCATTGGATTGTCTTGTAAATAATAGCTGCAGATAGCAGAGAGCATTACATTTTGGTTGCGTTAAATGTTCTTCACTTTTAATAAAAATTAAGACTGCGAAAGCAATGGTAGTACCGTGTTTCCCAGATAATAAGACCAATATTTTTATTGGTCCAAAAAACACCATATGGCTTATTTTTTGGGTAGGTCTTATTTTAATTAACATTGGCAGAGGTTTATATAAACAGGCCTGCTTTTATCCCCCATCATGCCCCTAGTTGTGATGGGTATACATCATGCCCCAGTCACGGGGAATTCACCAGGGCTTATTTTCGGGGTATGGCTTATTTTAGACTGTTACAAAAATTAGGGTTGGGCTTATTATCGGTGAAACACGGTATTCAATTATTTGAACTTGTAAAAAATTATGACACATTTATTAATGTTAGATTTATATTTGGGTTCATGGTTTCTTTTTATACAATGAAGATATTGCATTATTTTTTATGCTATAATGTACTATAATACAGTTAAATGTAAATGTAAACAATACATCTGTTTTACCAATTTTGATAACTATAGACTGGATTAGATTAGAAATAAAGCCTTTTCTATTGTTTCCAAAATGTTCTGGACCATAAATTTTCTTAAAAATAAAATTATCTATAATGGTATTTTTGCGGTTCTGTTCATCTTGCAGATGTCCAGAGCTGGAGTGGTCTTTTTATGCAAGTGTGAATCCTAATGTGACAACACATTCACATCTCATATCTGTTTTATATGGGCATAAGCAATTGATTGCATTCATAGATGGTTGTGCTATTGTAGTGGAAAGTCTCTTTATGTACTTACTGCAATGTTTGATGATTAGGATAATGTTTTTGCTGGAAAGCAATGTTACTGTTATGCTTATGGTTTGTCACCTTTTCTCCACCTGGTTAAATAAGGATAATAAGAGATTAATGAAGCTTGGAGGTATTTCAGGAATTCTAGGTTTAATTTAAATATATATATATATATATATATATATATATATAATTTATTTTTAGACTAAAATGTTTTGTGAGACAATGTGCTGGTTAATATTTACCCTCTTTTCGTCTTCTCTTCTTGACCTACTTTCTTATGGCATCCTAATTTTAAAAATCTCTTTGTAATATGCAAAAAAAAAAAAAAAGTTTGTAAGGGGTTTGTATTTGTAAGTAGGTTTTAGTCCCACATTTCATATCCCCTCCTGGTATTCCTGTTCACATCTTTAGCTTCTTTTTTCCAGATGTTCCCTTTGCCTGTTGCTAATGGAAAGAGCAGACCTACAACACTGGCTAGCACTCAATTTGGTGGATCAGGTAAAGACATTATATACATTTATATATACATATATAGATTGTCCTTTTTGCTGCTGTGTGGTCATTACAAATTTAAATAATAAATGTATAAAGTTGTATCTTGTAATGTTAAGTTAAAAAACTGAATGTTGCCATGATTGCTTTTTATGTTTTTAAATTAAGTTATGTTCTAATTAAACTAAAATTATTTATATGAAAATTGCTTTTACTGAAACTGACTTAAACAGGCGAACAACATTACCTACTTACTCTTTCAGGGACAGCCAATAACCTTTTGTGTAACATTAACGTTGAAAAGCAACAGCCAATATATGCCTGTGCAAACTATGCAAGTAGTGAAAGTACAGTACAATTATGTTAGTTATTGTGCTGGGAATTAATACCTCTAAATTTCAGCTTTATTTTTTTTTTCATTTGTTGTGGGAAAATATGTTTTAGGTTTTATTTATTGTTTTACAAATTCTTGTACCCTAAAAGCAATGTTTTTTATAACTAAATGGCTATGTGCCAAATTCAAAGGGAGCTCAGCAAGCCTGATTTGGGGTGGGGG
>JABWIB010000184.1:68578-100451 GCA_016617825.1 Platyplectrum ornatum | reverse complement strand
GATTAATACATCATTTTAAACAATGTTCACAATGTAAAACTTGAATTTGAAATTCTCACTGTAAATCTCAACTTGGAATCTTCATATACAAGAAGACCAAAAACCTCATAGAAGCTAAACAACCTCTGAGGTAGTGGTTTAAAAATAAAAAAAACATGAAACTAAGCTACAAGAACTGTGCAGTTGTGTCTGCCAAATGAGGTGTTACTAAGTAATGACTAACGTATTGAGAGGAACAAAAGCAACCGGAAATGTGCCATATGAAAATGACAATATGCTTAAATTGAATAAGTATAAATAGTGTATTAAAGCATACAGCATATGTTATATTTAAGTTTGTAGCAGTTCATTGTAAAGTCCTGACTTGGGGTCACTGGACCAGATCCAGACTTGCGTACTATTGAACTTATGAGTAAGTGTTCAAAACCATGTTTTGTGCTTGTGTTCGCATGCAGCCTTTACTAATTACAAAATGCTTTAGCTTATTGCACAAAGATACTGACCAGCTTTACTGTTTTTAGACTTGGGCTAGGAAACGTCTCTCAACTCTAATACTGTTTGCAACATATGATATTTAACTCCCCTGCATTTCAACATGGTTTTGCCCACTGAATGATTAATAGTAGATAGTCTGGATCCAGTGAATTTTGTGCGCAAATTGTATATAACATTTTAGATTTACACTTATGTTAGTAGAACAAATAAAAACAAAAATGGGCCTGGATGCAGGTCTCTTGTGAAGATCTGTTCAGGTGTTGGGAGTGATCTCTCTTGTCTTAGGTTAGCAGCTGACAATGCTATACCCCTGTCTTAAGTGAACCCTGCATGGATCCCCAAACCCTGCTCCCAATGTCAAAATTTTATATAAGCATAATGCCTCTTTCAGACAGCAGCCTGTGCAAATTATTCTGAAAGTAGTTTCTTAAAAGCACAATGACTTTGCAGGCATGATTTTTTGCTGATTAAACTTTGTTCTGCCCCTATATGTGATCAGTAGTGAGTGATGTAATCATATGGTCTTGAGAGAGATGAACTTTTAAGATGAAAAGTGCTGTGTGATATTATGCCTAACTTCTACTACGAAATCCGTGTCATGTATGGAATTAGGCTTAGTAATAAAATGCATGATGGGAATTTTTGTCTGGTATGTGCTATGAATTTTGATTTTATTTAAGGTATGAACTATTTGGTTAGTATTTTTGTTTCTACATTCCGGTGAAGACCAAGAGTCTGCTCCATGGGGGGTGAGCACCCTCGGATGTCAAACTCCATGCCTTTGCCATGAAAGGGTGGACTAGATCTAGCGCTGCCATTCATAGTAGCAATTGGGGCTGAGGCCGTAATTTACAAAAAGCCACAGCCTGTGTCCCAGGAGATCCCTCTCCAGGATATGTGGAGAATTGCCTGAAATCCAGAGGTAACCCCGATAAGGACCCATTGCAAATTTTGTAGTGTAATGTGCTTCTCTCAGATTGCTACAGTTGGATTTTTACTTTGCTATCCTGCTGACACAACTATTATTGTTCTAGAATACCAAATGCAGGCTATATTACTTTCTGATTAAGTACATAAGTAAACGTAAAACATCTGGACCATACTATTTACTTTATTAATACAAATGTGTGCTTCTTAACATAAGCATTCTATATGGTTATTTCTAAGACTTGTAAGCAGTAGATCTCCCAGTGAGAATTAAACTCATGTAAACATTACATTAGTAAAGATGCTGAATGAATTAAAATAAGGATGCATCAACAAAATATAGCTTTATAACATTTTTAGGATAATGGGAAAAATTTATGTTCTCCATACAACCTTTGAATAAACAATGTTTTATTGTCTGGTTAAATCATACTGACGTTCTAAGTGTAAATCAATGTGAACGTAAACAAAAATGTAAATACCTGTTTTAAATAGTACAAAACTGTTCATTGTGTGGTCTAGAGGTTTAGTCACTGTGTGGAAACTTAGAAACATTATGTTTTATAAAGCAGTACATTTCTGTAATCTTTATGTAATCCATGTTTAATTCTGTATAATCATAATTAAGATGAGTATCAAGGGGTAAAGCCATTATTAAAATGAAAGCTGGATTGCCTTATTCCCAGGGTATGTTAATCATTTATTTACACAGTGCGAGCAGGTAATAACTTCTAGTCCTAAATGCTGTTTCATTTTTAGTAGGCTTTCATCAAGGGCATTTGAAGCAATAATTTGACACTTTCATAAACTGTCTCAGATGGGACTTTTAACTGTATAGGTTTTGCAGGTATCAGTGCTGAGCGCATTCGTGCTTATTATTAATTGCCTTGTCATAGAAGACTGAGATGGATCTACATTATTTGTTCTGCAAAGACCCACACAGAATCCTCAGCATGCACTGAGGATTCTTCATATAAAAAATTTGTTGAGCATTGCAAATGCTTGTGGGGCACGTAAGCCTTAATAATGCAATATTTATAATTGACCATTTACAAAGTAGAAGTTAAACCATATGTACTCCTTGTTCTGAGTGTTTGAATCATCTTTAATTCTAATATAATTCTGGTTGTTTTTTAAACTTCTTGCAATAGCTATGTTTTCCTAATTTATTTATTTGTGTTCTATTGGAATTGTCTTGTTTTGCTGATACACCTGAAAATCCATTTGGTGGGAAAAGTAAACTAGCCACCTCAATATCAGACCTGCATTGTTGTTCAGCACTGCTTTAAAACTGCATTATGTTGCATGTTATTTGAACTGATTTGTAGTGTTAAATAGCCCATTGTAGCAGTGACTTATTCTGTCTGAACCTGTTGATCAAATAATTGTCTGATAGTAATGTGACACTTAATTACTACTTTTCTAAAATGCTTGGTATGCCGAATATCCTAATTGATAATGACGATGTTCATTATTTTTATATGATAAAATGTTTTTGCATTGCCATTGAAATTATTATTATTCTTATAAGAATAATTTGCATAGGGCCACAAGTCTTGTTTTTATTGTAATTTATAATAATTCTAATTCTTCTGCTTCATGCCATGACCCACTGTCTTAAGCTTTAGCTGTGATACCTAAAATACCGTAACTCTTAAAAACAATCACAAATTACCAAAAGAAAAAGCAATACATAAAATGAATTACTAAAATGGTCCACTAATCACCCCTGTTTCTGTAGCAACAATTTCTTTTTCAACTCCTGTATGCTCTCATAGCATGTTTTATCCAAGTGTCTGAGTTCACTACATAAATTGTGTAATATATGCACTTGTAGCAGCCAGTCGAAGCTCTTGCGTACCTTCACACTGCTTTCTTCTAAACAAATACTGCAGAGAAGTTAAGATAAGGTCGCTGGTGTAGATTCCCTGTATAGGGGTCGGGGGAACCGTCCTCTCAACTAGCATTTGTTGAAGTCTGGATCTGGCCTGTTATTTTATTTTGTCATTTATCTACACAGAGCAAATTGTAACTGAGCTTATTCACCCTTTCCTCTGCTTATTAATTGGTAGTCTGTATATCATGATTGCACGTGGTTTGGGATAAAGTGATGGGACAACGTGTAACACCTTCTTTACCTTAATTATTCTTTTAGCACTTGCTTGTTTGTTATCTTATGGGTATGTGGTATACCAATTCCTAAGGTTTGTGCTGGGGATGGCACCAATCATATTTCCCTTTTGGGAATATCTTTTTTTTTTTTTTTTTTTTTTTTTTTTTTTTTTTTTTTTTTTCTTTCTTTCTCAGGTCTTATTGTGTTGAGGAAGAATGGTTCACACAATGCTGTCCAGTAACCTAAATAACAGTATTGCAAAAGTTAATGATATTTAATTGTTTTGCCTAGACTTTTATAAGCTTTTGTTTGTTTGTTTTTTTGTATTTTTTTAAGTTTGAAGGATTTTGCAATCAGTAGGATATGGAGTGGGAGAGCTGTTGTTTACAACAGTAGTTTTTATATTTATTTCATTTGTACAATCTTCATGTTTTAGACAAAACGTCCCACATTTTTAATACATTTTGTTAAAGCCCCTTTTGAAAAGATTGTGCTTTTGAATAATCATCTCCTTTGACACTTGGTTTAAGGTATAGGAAATTGAGCCAAAAGTACATTGTCTTTTTTAAAAAAACAATTTGGGGTTTATCATGCTTCAGAAACCATTTAGGCTTCTGAGCTTTTTAACCTGTTCTCCTGTTCATTCCTCATCTATTGGGGAGAAAAAAAAGACGTATGTCATACGTGTATGAGTTCTTGGAGCAGTTAAACAAAACATATTTTTGGTAGAATTACTGTGATATTAGATTGTGTGTGTGTGTTTTGGGTTTTTTTTTTTTGTACACCTTGTAGTAAGTCCTTTGATTAAGCAGATTGCAAATAAGGTTTGCTAAGCTTTTTTTTTATTTTTTTTTTTCCCCGTCCACATGACTGACTCTATCAAAGTTTTTGGGGCGCTCCAACCATGTCATTGTTTATTTTACTATAAAAATGCATACTTTATTAAATGTTGTTTTTGCGATTATTTAGCGAATAGCTACTAGTTGTTAATCACAAATTTTAGGGTAAAAGTTAAATTATTTGTTTGCATAAAAAATGTACACAGGACAAACACGAAGATTGCTTCACTTTTAGTAAACAGACATTTGGGTGAGTTTAATTCAAGCTTTTATCACTTCATCAACGATTTTCATTTTATTGTTCATCTTTATGTAGAGGTTCACAGTGTTAAAAAACAGTCTTTGCCCACACAACTGTCCCCTTGGTTCTTGCACCCCTGGTGCTATCTTATCACAATGCATTTCAATGTATCTAGACTTGCAAGAAATGATGCTTCCAATTGAGGTTTTTAATGTCAAGTGTTGTGTAACCTGCTAATACAATTCAATTGCACTTTGTATACCAACTCAGACTTCTGAAATTATGCAGTGGCCAGTGCATTTGTACACAACTTTGCTCAGGGGTCTGATGACATCTGAATTGTAATATACCTTCTATTACTCTTGAGTTATGACTGGGCAAAATAAATATATATATTTTTTTCCTAAGATAATAGCGCATCACTTGAAATAGCACATGAAACCATCTTTCTATCCTTACATAACCTTAAAGTGCTACAGTGTTAGGAGCCAGGTTGTAGAATATACAATGATTAGGGTAGTAATGAGCCCAGGTTGTGCAGTGACACAGTTATGGTAAAATGTGCACACTTCGTGATATCTGCAGTGATTATCTGTGACTATTTAATTCCTTTAATAAGGTATTTGCTCTTATTGATCACAGGTTGTAAGTTGAACAGTTCTTCATGAGATCGGAGGGGGGGGGCATTCAGTAAAGGGTGATTTATTATTTTTTTTTATTTTTTTTTAAAATCAAATCGCCAAAAGGAAACGATTTGCTTGTTGAATTGGCCTTTTTGGTATTTACTAACTGTCGATTTGGTCTAAAATCCCTTGTGTGGCTGTCAAATTCCCATTTTCAAATCACCATGCCGATTTCCTCCATATAAAGCATACAGTTTTCAAATTCACTAACTGACGATTTGCCAAATCGACCTCAAATCCCCCTGGCGATTTGACAAAATCGACAATAGGTAAATCGCCACCTGGTTATGGGGATCCATTTTGCTTGCAACACATTTTCCATGTTAAGCTGGCCATACACTATAAGATAAATTGTTCCAATCTAAGCATTTTTCAAGAGTGGGTAAAACCATGTTGAATTGCAGGGGAGGCAAATTGAATTAATTGAAGTTAGTATTACAGGTGAGAGATGATGTTTCCTAGCCCAAGTGTAATAACAGTGTAACAGTAACGCTGGTCAGTATCTGTGTGCAACATGCAACAATAAAGTATTCTCCCTGCATGCACACACTGACATTCATTCTACCTCCCTTGCAATTCAACATGGTTTTACCCACTCTTTAAAAATGCTTAGATTGGAACAATTTATCTTATAGTGTATGGCCAGCTTAAGGCTGACTGTTTTATATGGTTACATTGTGTGCATTTACCCATCTTTTATTCTAAGTGTTTATACTATTTCATCTTTGTCATGTTACATCTGTATTACTTGGCAAATAAAAACTTTACCTTTCCATTTATATGTTATTCATAAATTACCTTTTCATTTGTTATTCATACCTTACATAAAGTAAGGTATGAATAACATATAAATGAAAAGGTAAAGGTTTTTGTTTGCCAAGAAATACAGATGTAACATGACAATAAAGATGACAAAACAGACACTTCTGGCCCTGTATTATGTGCCAGGTAATTTCCTGTTGATCAATTTACTACAGCAGTACAAGGGATATTTATTCGACAATGATGATTTAGCTGTAAATTCAACATGGAGATTTGAAATCCTTGCATATAAGGGCAAATTCGACAGGGATTTCAGCTCAAACCCCCAAAACAATTTGTCATCATTGCCAGGGATTTGAAATCGCCAAACCAATTCGACAGTTACTGAATACAGTACATCACCATGTTTGGCAATTTTCAAATTCCTGGCTAATGATGGCGAATAAAAATCCCACATCAATTTGGCATTTACTGAATCCCCCCGATCTGTGTATACGACGCACCCAGTTTTTAGCCCTCATATTTTTTAGTAAAAAGGTGCGTCTTATACATGGGGAAATACGGTAACTGTTCAACCATTATCACTTATACTTTTGTGGAGGTTTTCCTATATTCAGCCCCTTCCCCGGTATCTTTGTTGTATGCACCTCTGGTCTCCAGTCATCTATAACCTCTGCCTTTAAAATTAGCAATTTTAAATTGATACAGATAATGCATATGGGCCAGTTGGTCAGACTGTAAGTGTGGGCATATGATGCAAATTATAAATTATACAGGTTATGCTATGCACAAGTCCTTTTGAAATACAAAATGAGCCATGAAAGCAGAGGTAATTTTTCTGCCATGTTATATTTTGACATTTTTATTTATTAAAAGAAAATCCATCATATTGGACAAGATTAAGTCTTTGGTTTTTTTGTGTTGTGAATAACTTGTTCCATGATATACATTTCTTAAAGGAGCATTACTTTCCTCATACATTACAAAATTCATACAGTATTCCTCAATGATGATGTTTTTAGGTGTCTGCCTCAGTCTTAATCTCTTTCTTGCTGTCTGTCTCCATTGATTAAAAAATTAAAATTAATGCATGCAATGTAATGTTTATTCATGAGCTGTAGTGATTAATATGCATAATTATGCAAACTAGGCAGCAATTAAAGCACCAATTCTCTAGTGTAAAGGCTGGGGTTGGCTGTTGCTAGCACAAAAGACTTAATAAATGAACTGTATCATTTTGGTGGTTCCATGAATAGCACTGATTGTGTTTTCAAGGATATACTTTCACGTTATTTAGATTGTGTTGCAGTGACTTGGTTTGCTTTAAATGCAATGCGTTTCACCTGCTTCAAATGCTGTGTGTTGTCATTTCAGTTACTATTGCTCTTGACCATACTTTGTGTGGAATAAGAAACTGTACACAGTAGTCCTTTTTGTCATTTTAACATCTAGGAGGCTGTGAATGGGTATATGGTAAACCCAGTAATATCACTGGAGATGGTAAACCTCAGGGCTTGGGTGTGGTTGGGGTAGGGGGATACATTCCTTCAGTTCTAGCTTATGTAACTAAATTACACATGAAAGTCATGATACATAATTCATGCACATATATGTATATAGTATAAACCTTATATTTCAGCCATAAATCATTCTGCAAAAGATGGCTCCACGTTACAGTGCAAAATAATGCCTAAAACAGCTTCATGTGTGATTCAGGCCATGAATATCGTGTCATATGCTTATTTGTGGTATTCTAGTAATGGCTTGACACGTATGTTATAATGGGCTGTATCCATGCACTCTATCTGAGAACACTACTTAAATTGCAAAATGTACGCAATTTATATAGCGGACAGGGGGGGCTTGTGTATTTGCGAAGTACGCACATGGTGCGTGACGGGGGTGGTATGTAATCTCTACAGTAAGGACTTAACTTTTCTGACAGCATTTTTCTTAAAAGCATGCAGTGCGGGGGTTTGTAAGCAGTTAAGTTAGGGCTTAAATAATGGAAAAATGTATAAACAAGCACTATACAAATATATTGGACAGTACTCAATATAACAAATATATATAATCAAATTTTCCAATAAAGAAATGAAATAGTAATAGTAATGAATACTTTTTTTTTTTTTACTTTGTAGTAAGTCCAATAGGTATACCACAGGAAGTTATTTTATGCCCTCTAAGCGCCCCTGGTTCTTCTGTACCCTTGTATGTGGGATAAAAAAGGAGAGAAGAGAAAACCTTGTGTAGCTAAATCACAATAATTATATATGTACTTTTCCCAGTTTACCCTCCGCTTTCTCTTCTCTTGATCTTTAGCGTATCACAGAATATGTCCAGTGTGGATCTTCTCCGCAATGGAGAGAGGGAATGGAACAGCGAAAAAGACCCTAGTGCAGCCAATACATATGTGTATACCAAAACCCAGTTATATTTCACTCACATTAGATCCTATTTCCCGTAGGGAGGAAATACGCCTCCGATCTCTTGTATAATGAAATTCAGTGTACAATTGCAGAACAATGAAATTGCAGGATGTATGTATGTATCCAGCCCTCATTACTTAAGGGAAAAAAAAATCCTGGCCAATAAAGTGTTGGGTTCACATGATGTAATGCTGGGTACACATCAGAAAGATCATCTTTCACATCAACATTTCACATCAAATGACACTCACTGCAGAAATCTATTAGATGTGTACTCTAAAACATGCATATTGTTGAGTTTGAGTTGGTTTCTTTTTTTTTGTGAGGGGGAGGGAGGGCGGGGTATGCAAAATGAGAAACTCTAGAACGAACACAATCATAGATACTGAGGTTGAATTGTATTTTTCTTTTTGGAGCTTTCTATTGCCACAGAATGTGTACAATTTGTGATTTTTATTTATTTTTTTACTACCGCAAGCAATAAATTGCCTTTTTGGTTTTGGTACCATTATTACAGTAATGTAAAGAAAAATATTTGTCTCAAACACGGGATATTGAAGCCTGAATGGTTTTGTTAATTGTCAGTGCAAGTAATATGGTTTACTAACTTTACTCTTCTGTTTCCTTTACAGGGATGGAGGAAAGGACAGGCTCTGGTCCCTGGGGAGCTGGTGATCATAATGGACCCACATATGACCAAGGCAGAGTAAGTAAAGTAGAAACCTAAACATACATATGATTGCTGAGAGGAAGGATAAAGGAGGGAAGTGCATAATATCATGTCTGATAGACGACCACAGACGACTAAGCTTATGTAAAAAAAAAAAAAAGAAGAAAGAAAAAATATATCCCCCTCAGTATCACTACATACCATGTTTCCTCCATAATAAGACACTGTCTTATTTTTATTTTTTTTCAGGACAAAAAAAACCATAGGGCTTATTTTTGGGGTAGGGCTTATTTTATTGGCCTTGTGCTGCTGACATTATGACACCTCATTGTTCCCCCAAGTGCTGCTGACATTATGACACCTCATTGTGATTTAGATAGGACTTAATTTTGGGGGATGGCTTACTTTAGTTTACTGTAAAATAGGATAGGGCTTATTATCAGGGTAGGTCCTATTATAGGGGAAACNCATTTTTCATTTTATAAAGTGTTTTTCATCTTTATTGTCATGTTACAACTGTATTTGTTGGCAAACAAAAACTTTACCTTTTCATTTTTATGTTATATGTTTCTTTACGTAAAGGTATGAATAACATATAAATGAAAAGGTAAAGTTTTTGTTTGCCAAGAAATACAGATGTAACATGACAATAAAGATGACAAAACAGACACTTCTGGCCCTGTATTATGTGCCAGGTAATTTCCTGTTGATCAATTTACTACAGCAGTACAAGGGATATTTATTCGACAATGATGATTTAGCTGTAAATTCAACATGGAGATTTGAAATCCTTGCATATAAGGGCAAATTCGACAGGGATTTCAGCTCAAACCCCCAAAACAATTTGTCATCATTGCCAGGGATTTGAAATCGCCAAACCAATTCGACAGTTACTGAATACAGTACATCACCATGTTTGGCAATTTTCAAATTCCTGGCTAATGATGGCGAATAAAAATCCCACATCAATTTGGCATTTACTGAATCCCCCCGATCTGTGTATACGACGCACCCAGTTTTTAGCCCTCATATTTTTTAGTAAAAAGGTGCGTCTTATACATGGGGAAATACGGTAACTGTTCAACCATTATCACTTATACTTTTGTGGAGGTTTTCCTATATTCAGCCCCTTCCCCGGTATCTTTGTTGTATGCACCTCTGGTCTCCAGTCATCTATAACCTCTGCCTTTAAAATTAGCAATTTTAAATTGATACAGATAATGCATATGGGCCAGTTGGTCAGACTGTAAGTGTGGGCATATGATGCAAATTATAAATTATACAGGTTATGCTATGCACAAGTCCTTTTGAAATACAAAATGAGCCATGAAAGCAGAGGTAATTTTTCTGCCATGTTATATTTTGACATTTTTATTTATTAAAAGAAAATCCATCATATTGGACAAGATTAAGTCTTTGGTTTTTTTGTGTTGTGAATAACTTGTTCCATGATATACATTTCTTAAAGGAGCATTACTTTCCTCATACATTACAAAATTCATACAGTATTCCTCAATGATGATGTTTTTAGGTGTCTGCCTCAGTCTTAATCTCTTTCTTGCTGTCTGTCTCCATTGATTAAAAAATTAAAATTAATGCATGCAATGTAATGTTTATTCATGAGCTGTAGTGATTAATATGCATAATTATGCAAACTAGGCAGCAATTAAAGCACCAATTCTCTAGTGTAAAGGCTGGGGTTGGCTGTTGCTAGCACAAAAGACTTAATAAATGAACTGTATCATTTTGGTGGTTCCATGAATAGCACTGATTGTGTTTTCAAGGATATACTTTCACGTTATTTAGATTGTGTTGCAGTGACTTGGTTTGCTTTAAATGCAATGCGTTTCACCTGCTTCAAATGCTGTGTGTTGTCATTTCAGTTACTATTGCTCTTGACCATACTTTGTGTGGAATAAGAAACTGTACACAGTAGTCCTTTTTGTCATTTTAACATCTAGGAGGCTGTGAATGGGTATATGGTAAACCCAGTAATATCACTGGAGATGGTAAACCTCAGGGCTTGGGTGTGGTTGGGGTAGGGGGATACATTCCTTCAGTTCTAGCTTATGTAACTAAATTACACATGAAAGTCATGATACATAATTCATGCACATATATGTATATAGTATAAACCTTATATTTCAGCCATAAATCATTCTGCAAAAGATGGCTCCACGTTACAGTGCAAAATAATGCCTAAAACAGCTTCATGTGTGATTCAGGCCATGAATATCGTGTCATATGCTTATTTGTGGTATTCTAGTAATGGCTTGACACGTATGTTATAATGGGCTGTATCCATGCACTCTATCTGAGAACACTACTTAAATTGCAAAATGTACGCAATTTATATAGCGGACAGGGGGGGCTTGTGTATTTGCGAAGTACGCACATGGTGCGTGACGGGGGTGGTATGTAATCTCTACAGTAAGGACTTAACTTTTCTGACAGCATTTTTCTTAAAAGCATGCAGTGCGGGGGTTTGTAAGCAGTTAAGTTAGGGCTTAAATAATGGAAAAATGTATAAACAAGCACTATACAAATATATTGGACAGTACTCAATATAACAAATATATATAATCAAATTTTCCAATAAAGAAATGAAATAGTAATAGTAATGAATACTTTTTTTTTTTTTACTTTGTAGTAAGTCCAATAGGTATACCACAGGAAGTTATTTTATGCCCTCTAAGCGCCCCTGGTTCTTCTGTACCCTTGTATGTGGGATAAAAAAGGAGAGAAGAGAAAACCTTGTGTAGCTAAATCACAATAATTATATATGTACTTTTCCCAGTTTACCCTCCGCTTTCTCTTCTCTTGATCTTTAGCGTATCACAGAATATGTCCAGTGTGGATCTTCTCCGCAATGGAGAGAGGGAATGGAACAGCGAAAAAGACCCTAGTGCAGCCAATACATATGTGTATACCAAAACCCAGTTATATTTCACTCACATTAGATCCTATTTCCCGTAGGGAGGAAATACGCCTCCGATCTCTTGTATAATGAAATTCAGTGTACAATTGCAGAACAATGAAATTGCAGGATGTATGTATGTATCCAGCCCTCATTACTTAAGGGAAAAAAAAATCCTGGCCAATAAAGTGTTGGGTTCACATGATGTAATGCTGGGTACACATCAGAAAGATCATCTTTCACATCAACATTTCACATCAAATGACACTCACTGCAGAAATCTATTAGATGTGTACTCTAAAACATGCATATTGTTGAGTTTGAGTTGGTTTCTTTTTTTTTGTGAGGGGGAGGGAGGGCGGGGTATGCAAAATGAGAAACTCTAGAACGAACACAATCATAGATACTGAGGTTGAATTGTATTTTTCTTTTTGGAGCTTTCTATTGCCACAGAATGTGTACAATTTGTGATTTTTATTTATTTTTTTACTACCGCAAGCAATAAATTGCCTTTTTGGTTTTGGTACCATTATTACAGTAATGTAAAGAAAAATATTTGTCTCAAACACGGGATATTGAAGCCTGAATGGTTTTGTTAATTGTCAGTGCAAGTAATATGGTTTACTAACTTTACTCTTCTGTTTCCTTTACAGGGATGGAGGAAAGGACAGGCTCTGGTCCCTGGGGAGCTGGTGATCATAATGGACCCACATATGACCAAGGCAGAGTAAGTAAAGTAGAAACCTAAACATACATATGATTGCTGAGAGGAAGGATAAAGGAGGGAAGTGCATAATATCATGTCTGATAGACGACCACAGACGACTAAGCTTATGTAAAAAAAAAAAAAAGAAGAAAGAAAAAATATATCCCCCTCAGTATCACTACATACCATGTTTCCTCCATAATAAGACACTGTCTTATTTTTATTTTTTTTCAGGACAAAAAAAACCATAGGGCTTATTTTTGGGGTAGGGCTTATTTTATTGGCCTTGTGCTGCTGACATTATGACACCTCATTGTTCCCCCAAGTGCTGCTGACATTATGACACCTCATTGTGATTTAGATAGGACTTAATTTTGGGGGATGGCTTACTTTAGTTTACTGTAAAATAGGATAGGGCTTATTATCAGGGTAGGTCCTATTATAGGGGAAACTATGTATTTCTGTTTTTTACTATGAACACAAGTTTGTTGCACACATTGATTTAATATCCGCTTTAACTACAGGCTTATGGAGATAACAATCATTATGGGGAACACAGGGACCTACCCTCCCATGAAGGTAGTTTGTCATCTGCTCCATTCTTGACATCTGGACTTGTAGGTAAGTGAATCGAGTGACCCTGACAGGAAATTTTAAGTTATAAGCAGGAACAAGAACTTACTTATAAACAAATCAGCAGCAAACTTTTTTTCTCCCCCATTTTACCTTTTTTGATTTGATGCATTTTAGGAAAAGGTGAGCGAACATCTTACTCTTCCTTTGCGCGAGATCCTGGGATGCCTTCAATAAATCAGGTACATTTTTACTTCTTTTTAATAAAAAAAAACTACTTAGTCACATGAAAACAATGTATAAATGTGTCTATGTAAATAAATAATATTTTTTTCTAATACAAGGTGTGTACAAGCTATATGTGCCTCCCTTTGAAATGAAAAATTAGAGTTAAGCTCTGCTGCTCGCTTCTTGCAAGATTTAATTGTGCCCCAAGGAATAGAGACACTAAGTTAACTATAAGAGATTAGGGCCTACATTCACTAAGTAAGGGGAATCAAAAGTGGGGATGCTGCCCGTAGTAACCAATCCGAATCATCTCAAATTGTCCAGTATGTAAAATGAATCAGAGAACTTGATTCTGACTGGTTGCTGTGGGCAACATCCCATTTTTTCAATCTCCCGTTTAGTAAATTCAGGCCATGAATTAGTTTAGTACTCAATCTGCATGAAATGTTGTCATTTGTAGTTTTACATTTGTATATAATATTTACACAGGGAACCCTCAAATACCATCTCTTATCATGCTTATATACAGTTTTTGTTTGTTTTTTTGTAGCACTGTCATGTACAACAAAAGGGCAAACCATGTATAAAACAAATTAAAATATTAAGTGTAAAATAGATTGTAATGTGTAAAGTAAACCAATATTTAGAGCTTACGGACTATTGTATATTGCGAGTAATGTAGCATACATTAGCAGGTGTAGGTTGAGACTAATCACTTTCGCCTTTTTTGAGGGTATTGTTGTGACCCTTGTAATGTCTTTACAGCCAGGTTTCTTGTCTGGTGAGATGGGAATGAACAGCCCCAGTGCTCTCTCCCCTAGTGCAGGAAAAGGGAGTTCACAGTATTACTCCTACCCAAATAACTCACGACGGCGTCCAGGAGATAGTAACATAGGTAAGAGTATTTAAGTTTTGTTAAATAAATAAAAAGTATTATACATATTGAGTAGTGTCTTGAATTAAATATATAAAAAAATTAAAGCCTTTTTTTTTTTATTCTTTAGATTCACAACCTAAAAAAGTGCGAAAGGTGCCCCCAGGACTTCCATCCTCTGTAAGTATTTGTGCTTGTTATTTTTCCTTTGTAAAATAAGACTATATTATCTTATTTCAGTAGATACATTATATAAACCAGGAATAATTTGTCCAAGTGTCTTAATCCTTAATCAGTAGATAGCCAGAACTGATCTCTATAAGCAAGTTTTACACATGTAATCTTTGTATTAGTCATTAGTCATCTCTCAACTACTGTAAGTCCTAACAATTCTAGAACCATGTTATAATGCTTTACTGCATTACCTATTAAAGTTTAGGTGTGCCCATTGGTATTCTTTGTATGTGTTGAAATGGGGTTAGCAGACACCAAGACAGAAAATATAACCCCCACACAGATAGTTCCCTTGTTGGAAACTTCTACACAGTACTTGAGGTATAACCATGTTAACCACACTGCCAAACACCTTTTAGATGCATCACCTCCTATAAGTATTGTCTACATACATTTTCATCCTTGGGGGTATATTTATTAAGCGGTGAGGTTGCAGTGAGATGGTGGGGATGTTGCCCATAGCAACCAATCAGATTCGAGTTCACATTCTCCAGTGTGTAACTGAGAGCTTGAATCTGATTGGTTGCTATGGGCAACATCCCCACTTTCCAATCTTGCCGCTTAGTGAATATACCTCTTGGTTCAAGACCCGTTTTAATAGTGTAAAGATCAGCTAAGTCTGTGGCTGCAGTTATTGCGACTTTCTGCAATGTGATGCTAATTCAATGCATCGTGTTGTAGGGAGACTGAGGATTATAGAGCAGCCGACATGACTGTCTCCTGTATTGTGGAGGACAAAGATAGTGAAGGTTATATTAAGTTTATGAAGGTCAGAACTTTGATGGCCCTTTTATGTAATATCATGTATGGTGTAATTGCAATTTGAGAGGTGTAAATTGCTTTTCATTAAGAATTTAGAGTATATGCCCCATAGTAAAGACCCTTTATACTTAACTGTTCTGAATTTCTATTAGTGCTCTATATTCCCCATGACAGCCTATAATTACTCCTTAATAATGCTAAAAATATATTCCATAAGTTGGTTCTTTTTTTCCTCTGTATTAGCTCTATATCATATAATGGTTGGGATATAATGTTTTACGTTTCATAATTAGAAAAAAAAAGCTTACGTCTGATAATTTGAACACAATTAAGTGGTATAAAGTGCTTTAATATGGGACTTATAAGAATACAATTTGGTTTATTCTCCCATATTAGACCTTTAAGCACTATTTAAAAAGACTGTTCAGTAAATGCTCTATTTACAAAGCTCACTTTTCTTAATTTTGCTGGCTTAAATAGCCGATGACATTGATTTTTGTTGCTCCTGACAGAGTACTGTTAAATGCACTAGCAGCCAGGATAGAGCTTATCCTGATCTTATTCCACTGTAGCTCCTACGTGTATAGGGGTTTATAGCCTGTTAGTGACTGTTGGCTCTTCCCGCTGCGCTGTAGGAAATGTTTTCTGGTTCTTCTGGCTGATCCTTGACAACAGACAAAGTTTAACCTTTTTAAACATTGGTTCCTATTGTAAATGTGTGTAAGGTGAATGTACATTCTCCCTGTCCATCGTTTTTTGGGGCGAATAAGGCTAGGTCCCCTCTCCAGCCCAGCAGTTGCTAAGTTTGGTCTCCCACCAAAAATCCATCCAGAGACCTGGCCCTGTGGACTGGTGTATATCTGAACTCTAGGGCAGCAGTTTCATCATGGATTGCTATGTAGCATTTGAGGCCTGCATCTCATAATCTAATTTCTTCAGGGTGGTGGATGAAGGATAAAATATGCTTTGCTAATATCTGCTGGTTTAATAATTTTAAGCGGTATAAATACAAAATTAAAAATTATGTAGGAAGGAATACCCAGGTAGTTCTCTTTACAGTAGTGTATGCAAAGCTAAAATGTTTATCCACTTAAATTCATGTCTTTGAAACACCTATACATTTTACTATTCTAATGGGAAAACAAATCGCTTTGGTTTTTCTTTACATGACTATTCTGAGACTACTAGTGATTTTCCACAAATACACAGCCCAATCAGTTTACATGTTGCCATGAAGGAATTTTTTGAGTACCCTTTACATAGAAAACACAGATTAATTTGTAATGTTATTCATGATGTCATTAGAATAGGTGCTGTGAAACAAACTGCCACATGGCTTTGTTGTACAAATGGAAAGCTGTAAATAAGGCCATCTAGTGGTGATATTTTCATCAGTTTACACACTTCTTAAATATCAAAGTAATATATTTCTGTCGTTTGTAGATTTATTGCTTGCTAGACCTGCTGGAGAATATAAGTAAATTACCTTAGGAGTTTGCTGTGCATTTTTAGCCCTATAGTGAAACACGGTAATGTGTTAAGATTCCAGATTCACAGCCCTCTGCTAATGATTCACCACCCCCTCACCCCACTTTCCCAGACACAGCAGAGGAAATGACTTCACTCTTCTGAAGGGGGAGGAAAAACCCCTCCCCTTCAACAGTAACAGGGGGCTGTGAAGGGGGAGGCTGGGGGTTGTGTGATTTACAGCTTCCTGAGTAATAGTTAACTACTTCAGTTCATCCCTGTAATTCTTTAGGCTTCAGTTAAATGTTCTTAAAAAACCAAACAAAAAAAAAAAAGAATAAAGACCATGACATTGAGATAGCTGTGTGCATGTGCCACATCCAGAAATAAACATGATGATACAAGCTTTCAGGGAACAATATTTAATGCTGTAGTGAAAGCTAGATTGTGCAGTGTATAAGCATATTGCTATACATACTACAGATGAATATTGATTATTTATAACGACTTAGAGATCATGCTTGCAGATATTGTCAGCACATTACAGTACTTTGCAGTTTATAATCAGCTAATGTAAATGAGTATTCAATGTAGGGTTAAATTGTATCCACTGAAACCTGAGCCTCTAGTCTGGGACAGGAGCTGGAAATCTCTGGGGAGGGGAGTTGAATTCCACAATGCCAGTAGATGCCTTCTCAATATATCACTCGCTGATACTTACACTGTTCTATATCTTTATATTTGGTTAACAGCAACTTTTTCTTTGACTGATCCACTCTTTTGATTGCTTCCTATTCCATATACACTGCTTTTGTGCATACATTTGTGCTTTATTTGTGTACTTCCTAATATTTGTAATTCTTGGCAAGAAAATGCTCACCTTCTCGTCAAATATACTCATTCTTTGCTCCCAACTACCCAAAGTATTTATTTGCATACTGGCACATTGCCATGGTACAGCAGATGGTGCTGGGGGTCTTTTCTCAACCCACCTACCTAGATGCATAAAGACTCAACAAACTATTATACTATTTTGTTTCATAACACACTAATTGTCTTTGAAAAATTATATGGTTATATAAATATAAATGACACACTGTTCCTATAAATTCTTTGTCCATTTTAATTTATTTATTTTTGTCCATATTTATATTAACTTTATTTAGAATATTATTTATCTATATTTTGTTACTAGGGACATTCAACATTTTTTTATTTTAAATGTCCCTTACACCTAAATTAACATTCATCATTCATTATTGCCGACATTGTGCATAATTTAGTTTTTTTATGTCTCTTAATTAATATCCCCACCCCAACACACACAAAAACTTTATCTTTACAATGGATTTGTCTAGGTATACCCTGCAAACTCAGGTGATGAATACAGTGCAGATCGTGGAAACTATACCTCTAAGCCAACTAACTCTATTTACCCTGGAGGATTTTACATGGCAGGTAAGTGTTTGTATTCAAATTGTGGGATTATATTGAAGCCTATCTTTAATGTTATATATTCATTTGAATTAATTTTTAAAGGTGTTTTTCTTCCATGGAAGCCACACTAATACATGTATGTTTCAAGCCCGTTCTGACTCTTTACAGAAGCTTTGGATTCTTCTGATCTTATTTGTCGTAAAGCTTAGACTCTAGTAGGGTGTAATGAAAATAAAATAAAACAATCTGGTTACAACTGTTAAGTCAGATTGTATTCCTCAGAGATAGAGGTTTTATAGTTGACCAATCCCATAATCTTGAGACCACTATCTTTATGTAAGATTGCATGGTGGTATGACCATTGAATCAAGGTGACAAAATGCGTGTTTTAAGCCAGGCAATTTTTAGCTTACATTTTCCTTATAATTTGATGCTAAAGGAAAGGCCCAACAGGCTTAATTAACTTTCAATAAAGTACATGTGGATGTAGAATATGAACTAATCATCCTCATTATAAAACTGTATCTTGTAGTGAAATAAACATATAAAAACATTTTTAACTACAACTTAAGTCTTAAGTCTTTTTTTCTTCTTTACTTAGATGGACTTCATAGTTCCTCAGATATCTGGAATTCTTCAGGAAGCATTGGGCAGAGCAATTATGGCTCAATTTTAAGTGGCTCTCAACCTTCTCTTTCACAGCCCACAGGTTTCAGTGGTCTGCACCCCCATGAACGAATGGTAAGTGGTAACAGGGCATGTTCTGATAAACTACTAGAAATGTGTGATTATTATTTTTATAGGCCCCCTGCTTAATTACCCAGAATAAAATATATTTTTGTTGGTTTTTGGTTTGTTTTTTTTAAATAGGTTTGAACTGGTTTATACAATTATACTAATAATTGCCACATTGTTATCTTGTCAGGGTTTTCAGATGCATTCCGGTGAGGGCAACCCTACTGTTTCCTCAAGCTTTTCTTCTGCTCCTACACAGTATGGAGTCTCCAGTCACACGCCACCCATCAGTAGTGGTGATACCATGATAGGTATGTAAACACCACACCAGTGTGACCCTTTGCAAAAGAGAGACTTTGAAGACATACTAGAGTATTTTACTTCAAAATGTATGTTTAGTTTGGCAAAATGCGTGTGTTTTGGCTTCCTTACCTTGTTTTGAACATCAGAAGCATGAGTTGCCTACTTTTGTTTTGCATTTTTAGTGACTCTTCATTAATACAGTTTGAATTATATTTTTTCCTTGTAGGCAACAGAGGGACTGCAACTGGGAGTTCAGGAGATGCACTTGGAAAAGCATTAGCTTCTGTAAGATCATATGAACAATTACTTGTTGCTGCTTATTAAAGCCATGTCTGTCTGTTTATAAGTTAATTACAAGTGCGTGTATGTGTTTAGAAAGTAGTTTTGTTTATAATAATTTTTGTGGAGGTAATTAAACGTTTATTTTTTTCTTATGTTACTGTAAAGCCATACTGTATTTTCCATGCATAATGTATGCATTACATACAGGCATAACATGTTTTAATAATTATTTAAATTTTGTTGTAGATTTATTCCCCAGACCATTCCAGCACAAACTTCTCATCCAGCCCATCTACTCCAGTTGGCTCACCTCAGGGAATAACAGGTCTGTAATGTTTTTAAGGTTGGGTAACGATATATGTTTATAAACATAACACTTTTATGTAAATACAACTATATTGATATTACAACTGTTGTAATAATTTTTATGTTCACATAGACCTTGAATATTCTCTTACACACACATGTATTAATATACCTTCAATACTTTAACAGGAACAGGACAATGGCCCAGAGCAACTGGGCCCGGAGCCCTCTCCCCCAGTTATGAGGGGACACTGCACACCTTAGTAAGTACATGAAATAATGTTTATGCCAACTGTTTTTTCTGCGAATTGTCGCTTTGCATCATGCGCTGTTCTATGTGTAAAATGCTTTTTTTTCTGTTGTGTTTCACAGCAGAACAAGATGGAAGATCGTCTTGATGAGGCCATACATGTCTTAAGGAGTCATGCTGTGGGACAAACTGGGAGTCATGAAGATATCCACTCTCTTTTAGGGGCAGCTGCAGGGGTGCTTGGAGCTAACTTTCCTGCTGCTGTTCTTTCTCTGGCAAATCGACATTCTATGGTTAGTATATAGAGGTCATAAAATATCCAGACACCTTCTTGAGTCTTCTGGATAGACTAAACCCTGAGGGAGATGCGTTTTTATGCACAGGGCTACAACACTCAGAATATTGCCTTGGTTAATCCATACCAACAGTGAAGGATTGTTGGGAAATACTTATGATTCAAACTTCGTAGACACAGGGCTATGTCCAAATATCCGCCTAAAGCTGCCCATACACTATGCAATAAATTGTTCAAGTGTGTGGGCATGATTTTTCTTGGAAAGCTGCCAAAATCTGTTGAAATCACAATTTAAGTGTAGTGCAGATTGGATGGTGTGCTTAAACTAGATTGATGAAATACACTTAAATTGTACAGTGTGTGGGGAATGCACTTACTTTTTATAGTTCTTTTCATTACGAAACTACTGTCCACTCAAATTTTGATTGCATTTCTGACCAATTTAAGCGTGTGTGTATGGAGACAATTTAAGTGCCCATTTTTTTTAAAACAAACTTTCTTTTGATTGTTCACTTTCATGATAATTTTCATGCTTAACAATTTATTGCATAGTGTATGGGCACCTTTAGTTTTTTTTTTTTTTTTATAGATGCCTCCATGCTATTTAAGAACAATTCAGCATCAGAATGCGTGGACAGTCTTCTATACAAAGCCTTGAGTTTTTCAACTCATGCCAAATGGTGGTGGGCTAGAAATCGGCATTGTATAGTCACACAAACTGTTATTTTGTATGATTTCTTGATGGAGTAGATTGCTTAGTGAATTGGTCACACAGATAAGTGCAAGATTTTGAAACAATTAGTGAACACAACATTGTTCAAGTCTATGACTGTCTCTTGGGGCTGACCCGCAAACTCTTTCAGTGTGTTACTTAAATATTGTTTTAGTTAAGTAGTTATACATGGAATACACGTCCATATATCACAGCTGTCCTCTTTATAGTAAAAGTGCCAAACTCCTTTGGCAGGGACCCCAACTTTCACGTATTTTTGCATATCTTCTGCAAGTGGAATTACTAGTATTGTTTCTCAGTAATTTGCCAAGCTCATTTTTTTACAAACATTTTACTTCCTGTCTGAATTGGATTTTTTTTGTCCATAGAATATTCTCACTTCTACTATGTCCTTTTGTGAAACTTCTATGCCCTTTTGAGCTTAAACCCATGCTTAGTATGCCATTCCTGGGTTTATAAACCCCTACCTGTATTACTGGACAGCAGAGAACATGTGCCTGCTAGAGCTGCTATGACTTGAATGATGTTCATTCATAAAATTGGGAATGTGTATTAGGTTTTTTTAAAATATGCAACATTTATGTATAGTTATTTCTTTCAAATGTGTTCCAAATTGTGAAATATAACTTGGCAAAATTTTTATTTTTAACCTGTTTCTCTTCTGTTAGGTGACATCCCAAACAGATGATAGTCTCCCAAATACGCCTAGTATGCTTCACAACTCTGTCACCTTACCAACACAACCTGGGTCTATACCTGATCTCACCCGGCAATCTGATTCCTACCCTGGTAAGAATAATGTAAAGCATTTTGTGAAAGAATACAAAATACACTTTCATTAGGTAATTTTAATAATAATTTGGGGTCTAAAACTACTGTTAAGGTATGATTTCAGTTTAACAGTAGTGTTTTATATGCTTAGTGAATATTTTCATAAGTTTATAAACTTAAATGATTTTAGTGTTTTGGACATTACATCTTGTAAATGCTTTAAACAATTTCATAATGTTTATGTAGTAAATACATACTGGATATTATATGGTTATTCATATACTGACTTTGGTGCAATTATCTTTAACATACACTCTATTATAACAACATACAGGAAATGCATTTTATGAAAAGCAATTGAGTGTCATTAGAATTGTTAGGGGAGTTATTTCAAAATCATATTCTGTTAACAGTCTTAAGTTCATTTACATTTGTTGTACAAATGTAATTGTTTTACAAATGTAATACAGTCTCATGTTCCATGTTTGTTTGCTATATTAACTGTGTGTTCCCTACTTGTGAATGTCACTGCAATAAAACTTTGTGTGTGTATATGTATGTATACTTACATACATACATACATACATAAGTCATAACCTCATTAAATACATTGTTTTTACTCTTCTTTGTTCTGCAGGACTACCAGGGCTGGGAAGAACAGTTGTGTCATCTGGGGCACCTGAGATTAAAAGAGAAAGTAAAGAGGATGAAGAAAACAGGTCATTAGCGGATATGTCAGATGATGAAAAGAAAGATTCTAAATCCCAGAGAAGCCGGACACGATGTTCAATCAACAGGTCTCCCTAATTTCTGAGTGGGCGTGGGATGTTTTTTCCTTTTTGAAGGGGCTAAGTTAGCTTTTTTTAAATTTATGAGCATTTGCCTGTACTCAGGACATGTATTTAACAGCAAGAGTAGGTGTTCTGGGTGTGTTAGTTTGGATTATTTTCATATTTGCTTTCAAAAGTCTCCTTATAGCCTTCGTATCGACCTCTCTTCCTAACTACAATTCCCCCTTTAGTCAAGATGAAGATGATGAGGACGATAACCTTCCTCCCGAGCAAAAAGCTGAGCGTGAGAAAGAGAGAAGAGTAGCCAACAATGCCAGGGAACGGCTTCGAGTCAGAGATATCAATGAAGCATTTAAAGAGCTGGGGCGGATGTGTCAGCTGCACCTTAACAGTGAGAAGCCACAGACCAAGCTTCTGATTCTGCACCAGGCCGTCTCTGTCATCCTCAGTTTGGAGCAGCAAGTGCGAGGTGAGTGGGACCTGGTGGGAGAGCAGTGGGGCACAGATCTGTCTGTCTCTCCTTCCCTCTTCCTCCTCTGCCATTCACCCCAGGGATATACATGCAGAGTTACCCCTCTCTAACCTTTTGCTTCTAAATAATACATGTATATTTCTTTCCATACCACGCCCTGCTTGCTAATGTATTGCAATGTTTCTTTTTCGGTCATGGCGGAGGGTTTCTCGAAGTGCCGGGATCTTGCATGAGTTGCATGAGTGATCGTATCACTTTTCCCTAGTTTTGCAGCTGGAAATTTTTGCCTATCAAGGATTTGATTAAAAACAGAAGACACGTTTCAAAATTAAGATTCTGTACACTGACCAATAAATTTGCATATTTATTGTTAATATAGCTGGGAATTCTGGATTATTTAATACTTTAGGTTGTCATCTAAAAGTAGATTCATATATTTATACCCAAAAATGCCCAAGAACCACTGAATTGGTGCAATATAAAATTTAGGTATGTGTCAGAGAATAATTAATCAGTGACTTCTGATTGACTGTAAAAAGTGTGTGGGGTGTGTGTGTATCAGGCTGTGTGTGTAAATGGCTGTGCATGCTAAAGCCTTCTCAAGGTAATGCCTTCTTGTCTCTGCAGACTTTGTTTTCCAGAATATTATTTTATTCTTGGTGAAGTATATGGAGGCTTCTTCTATTTTAACCGCTCATTATAAATAAGCGGGTATATTGCAGCCTGTGCTTTTGCTTTTTTGTGTTTCTGGTCTTAAATACATAAAAATACATCATTATTTGTCATTTGTGTACAGTGCTTCATTCTTTTTTCTTTTGCTATTGTATCCTTTTCCTTCTCCAAGTCTACCACTTCCTACCTTTTCACAGACAGTTCTCCAACCCTACCATCTCCAGTCCCTGTTGTCCCCCCTCCACACATCCTGTCCCACTGGCTTCGCACTCGCTGCTCCGCCAAGATGACAGCTGGGAAGTGGTACTGGCAGTGCTTCTGTTACATGTTGCATCAGCTCTACTTAAACGTTGTACCATACAAGGTTTACTTTATATGAATAGCCCACATTACACAGTTGAGGGAAAAGTATAGTCATCACAAAAACAAAATACTTTCTTTTTTTTATCATTTGAGACTTATTTTGAAAACACAAGTTTTTGAGTATTATTTTATATTTTTAAAGCTTCATTTTATGTTTTGGGGTTAGTAAATAATAGATCCTGATTTGGATTGCCATGTTCATTAATACACTAGGTTTTAGGTTCATTGTGTTGTGGGTGTTTGTTTTGATACATATGAATTCCAATCCTTGCCAATCAGCACAGAGTTAAAAAGTAAATGAGTGAGACCTGTATTATATTTTAGGATTATATTTCAGGTGTGTAAGATTTAATATATTTAAATCTGTTTCATTAATTTATTGGTTTACATATTCAGACTTTAATACCCCGTTCAGATTGCCAAAAAAAGGCCTCGAGTGGAAATGGCGCAGTTTCAAGGCAATCTGAACGATGCCTTTTGAAAACGGCGCCTAAGGATTGGCGACTTCCAGAGCCGCCGAAAAAGAAGGATTTTCGGCGGCTTGTCGCCATCCTTAAAGCAATCTGAACGCGCTGAAGCCGGCATGCCGGCTTCAGCGCGTATGAAGGGAGGCGATTGGACTAAAAAGACATGTGATCATTACGATCACAGTCTTTTTAGCTCCCCTCCCCTTCTCGCAGGACACCGGCTTCACTGTGAAGCCGGCATTTCCTGTGCTGCTTTTAGCTGGAAGCCGCCGATTTCGGCGGCTTCCAGCGACGGCTTTACCTGCGGCTTTTTTGGCCGCAGGCAATCTGAACGCAGCATAAGAGAATGAAATCTTTGCAATATAATGTAACATCCCCCCTGTTTAAAATTGTAAGTAGAAGTCTTGTTTGGATAATTTAGTTAGAAATAAAAAAAAAAATAGTTAATTGCCTTTAATAAAGAAAATGTCCAAGTTTAAAAAAAAAAAAAAAAACCAAGCACAAACTATCTGGCTGATTTGTACAAGGCCATCTTCCACATACTTGCGATCTGTAACAATAATAAGAATGTCTTCTGTTAAAATGTGTTTAATTATGACCAAGCGTCTATTAATCTCCCTGTATTGTAAAGAGTTAAAATATACTTACTACAAATTTACTAAAAATCCCGATTCATATCACTAAACTAGTATTAGATCAATATAAAAAATGCAGCATGCACATACAGCTCTCATTATTTACTTTATAACTCTGAAATATTTAATTGTTCAAATTGGCTGATTTGTGATTGTTTAATTGTAGCTTTAGAAGTATCATTGATATTACAGCTATACCGAAGTATATCTGAAGCGCTGTTAAATATCTGTCTATATACAGGCAATGTGAATGCGTTCGTTTTTCTGGCCTCGAATATTTGCTTGTAATAAGACAAACGCAGAAAATGTACACTGCTAGTTTAGAGAACAGCTGACCATGCTTTTACATTTGTTGGTAGTATTATTTTCTATGGATGAAAATTTGCAGTTTTATTAGGTGGCCAACATCGCTTTGTTGAACCAAGTCTAATGTTTTCATTTGTGTTAATTTAGCTTCAAATGTAGTGCCTTAAAGCTCTGAGTTTAAAATCCCGTTGACACCTGAATTGACCACCTTAATAGAAGATATCCTTACTCTTGTTATCACCTGGTTTGGCAAACAGAAATCAAATGTTGTCAACAGAATTATTGGAGACTTTTGGTTATTTGGAAAAAAAAATGTAATTGTATGTTAAACTAAGGCTGTCCAGACTTGTTGTGTACCAGTTTCTAGGCAGTCAGTCAGTAGCTACATTTTCATTTGATCATTTTCATCATGTGAAGTTTTCACTGAAGAATTGTAAAGTTTGCCATAAACCATAGACATAAATAAGCTTGCCTGTCTAGACAGCGTATAAAATACTGCTCAAAAATAGCACCCCTGGTAATGAAAGGTTTATTGGGGCCCTGAGTTAACCCTCCCCCGATTTAACCATTCACTTTCCTGGGGTCCAGCAGCGGAGGAAGCAGTAAGGAGGAGGGCAACACTGGAGAGGAGAAGGACACGCGAGATCGTGAGAGGAGGATGTCAAACAACGCGCGAGAGAGAGTGCGCGTCCGTGACATCAATGAGGCTTTCAAGGAATTGGGCCGCATGGTGCAGATGCATTTAAAAGCCGACAAAGCCCAGACCAAACTCATCATCCTACAACAGGCCGTACAGGTCATAATGAGCCTGGAGCAGCAAGTGCGAGGTATCCTCCACTACAACCCACAGTATCTAAATTAATTGAAATTTCCATTCTTCCAACTTCACCGCTAATTGTATCCATCTTCTAAAATCCCTTTATCCTTCCACACATCCTTGTTTCTCTGACCATTTTAACTTAAGCAAGTAAATATTGCATGTACTTGATCTTGCGTCTTTTCTTTTTAGTTGTTACATTTTTTGACTCATTTATTGGTTTCATATGTATATTTCATTGCTTGTGACAGCAGTAGGCAAAGAATAGCAAAATTTAGAACCATGTTATACATTATTGTGAGTCCTGAGGGGTTTTAAGTCTGTTAAATATGAAAACATGCATGGCTTAACTCCTTAGAGCTAAACTTGGTATATCCAAGGTAAGAGCCCATCGTCTCCAGTGTACATTGGTTAAGAACCTACTTTGGCAGCAAATTAACCACCTTGAAAATACTAAGAACTGTCTTTCACAATAAGGCATCTTCTGTGGACAATTATGACACTACCTTAACCTGTATACCATGAGCTCAGTACATTTTACAAAATTTTACACAGTTGTCTGAAAGTATGCAAGTCAAAGTTTGAATTAATTGAAACGAATTCCATACTCACATAGAAATGCTCATATTCCCCTCTGAAAATGCATGCGATTAGGTTTAATATTGCTAATCTAATTAGATGCCACCTTATATTCACATGGTTTCTAGGCATGGACACTAAACCTGCCACATTAATAACTGTACATCAGGCCTTATGTCGCAATTAAATCTGTTCACTTTTTATGCCCTCATTTTGTAATGTTTTATACATATTTTGTATTTCTTTTTCTGCTATTGCCACATTATTTTTACATTCTTACAGTCTGTCCTGTCATCTTTCAGTATGAAGGCTGTTTTGGTGTGTGAAGTGTGTTGTGTCAAGTGTTTGAAATGAGAGAATTTTGTGCATTGATTTGAAATTGACTGAGTGTGTGTGACTCCAGGAAAAGTTTTTTAAAACCATTACCTAGTTGTTTATCAATTTTACAGATGTTAAATAAATTGTAAAGTAATTTAATTTAAATGTGGTATAACAAATTAAAACATTTAGCCAACGCCATGGCAAATAAAATGTACAGTAAGATGTAATTGTACATTTTCAAACACTGCATATTAAAATATGCCTACCACCTACCCCATGTGCATGGCCACATTGTGTTATCAATAACTTCAACTAATGTACTTATTCTATAGAGCGCAACTTAAATCCCAAGGCTGCATGTCTGAAGAGACGTGAAGAGGAAAAAGTATCAGGCGTAGATCCACAGATGGGCCTCTCTGGGGCACTGTCAGGTCTTGGGGACTCTCATAACCCAGTGGGACATATGTGAAGTAAGGTAAACATAAATCGGCCTCTTACAATAATTGTTTTTTTTTTTTTTTTTTTAGTTTTTATTTGCTTTTCAGTGGATAGTGTCTCTCAGATTTTATTATATATTTGTATTTCTTTTCTAGTTTTGCTTTTGGTTTTATTAATGTCTTGTTGTTTTATTTTTTATTTAATGTGCCATTTGATTCAATAAAATTTTATTTTTTTTTCTATTTTGGAAAAGGGGACGTAAAGTTCCTGTAACAATTTTCAAAGGCACTAAAAAGTTAATTAATATTCAAAGCAATTTTCTTGTCCATTTGTTTCGGGGACAATGTTGATGAGTGATATATCTGATATTATATTAGGCCTAATTGAATATTTCCTATTTCTAATGTTGTTTTTATTTCTTTCAACAGTTTCATCATACTTGCTGGAATCTTTTTTTTCACATTTCGTGGGTTATTTTTATAAATATATATATATATAATTATAAATTTGAAACTTTTTTTGTTTTTCATTTTTGTTTGCTAAAACTTTTGAGACACAGAAGTCTTTGTGGCCTTGACTATATTTTCCTGAGAAGTAGACTCTTAAGTCTGAGTTTTTTTTCAATGGGGAATGGGAAAAAAGAAACGACTCAGACTGGCATCTCGACTTTGGACTTCTGTTAAAAGAAAGAAGAGACATCATGAGAAAATTGCCTTAACTAAAAACAGAAAACACATAAACGTATTTAAAGAACTTGTAGAAAATGCGCCTGATGCTATCTGCCCCTTTGGCTGTGTGAGGAGCAGTGACAATTCCCCCGACCGTGTGCCTATATTTCAAAGACAAAAACAAATGACTTTTTTTTTCTTTATATCTGCTTGAAATATTTAAAAAAAGAAGCATATACATAAAGAAAATAGGCATCAGAGATTTTTTTACCTTAGAACAAATAGGATTTTTTTTTTGAGTTTGTTTTTACATTGGATTTTTTTTATAAAATTCAGAACAAAAAATTGTTAAAAAAATAAATAAAAAAAATACAAAGAGCCGCAACACTTATGGGGGGGAATGTTTTATGAAACTTCAAAAGGAAAAAGTGTATAAGTTGCTTATAGCAACCCATCAGATTCTAGTTTATTATATATTTAGATGGGTGCTGGTTGTTATTAGCAACATTTCCATTTCTTTAGAAGTACTAATAAATATACCCTTAACCTTGACTCCCCTTACTTCCTATGCCTAAACCACTGTGCTGTCTCCCTTCCTAAATTCTGTTGTTTTTTTTTATATTTTCCCCCTCCCCAACTATGTCACCACATTCTGAAGCATTTTGTGTTTGCAGTTTTTTTTTTTAATTTTCAAGGAAACTAGATTTGTAACACCATTGGTTCAACTATGTTTTCTGGGTTGAACATGCAAAGATGCAAAGAAACTAATATATATATATATATATATATATATATATATATATATAATTAATTTCTAGGGTGACTAAATTAAAACCTTCAAGTTGACTTTTTTTTTCTTTGTACACTTAATTGACGTTTATAAAGGGAGGGGGTGGGGGGAATTAAAATGGGTGGATCATTTCCCCCCAACATGCCTTCCATATGACATATTCCAGCTCCTGTGCTTCCCTAATTATGTCCGTTGGATCTTCTTTGGTCTCAAGGGAATCAGTCGCATAGTGTTTACTGTTCAATAAAATATGTCCTCTGACGTGCAGGATCTGTTAAATGTTTCCAACCCAAGTTACATGTTTACTGTTTTTTCCTTTCATTTCATATTTGTAGTCAATTGTAAGAGAAAGTGGTAGGAAGAGAAATGACGAAATGACCCTGTTTTGTCTGCAAAAATGTAATCTTCTGTGACAGATCTTATTTATCTTTCATGTTATGGTCCTTATCTGTTTACCATCATACCTTTTGTCTTGTATTGTTATGTCATAAACAAAATGCCATGCTGTATTTTTCATCGATACCATATATTTGATAGCAGTGTTTCTAATCCTCTGGCTGCATGACATGGCTGCTATACAATGCAAGTACAATATGCAACAGAATGGATAATGGAAGTGAGCTTTTTTTGAAAATCCTCTCCTTATGTTATCTTAGAGAGAAATATTTGTTTTTATAGTAAATGTAGCATTAAAATTGTAGGGTGCACAACCCTTTATTTTTGTAGATATATTTTGAAGAGAGGGAGTGGATCTGGGTTTTTGGAATTTTTCTGGAAAACTGCCTTGAATCGTTCATAAGTATTTTTATATATATATTTTTTTTTTTAGCTGGAATCCTGTCATTTTTGTTACTTTTACATGTGTCTAGAAACAAGGGGGATATGGAAACATTTACAGCTTATTTGTGTGCATGCATTCAGTATTAGAACAGAGTGCAGGTTATGGTTGACAGATCTAACACATCTGCACCAACCATCGTTTGCAGTGCAATTTCTAATGCTGGGTATACACTTACATGATTTCTCCAGCGTCTGACAGCCAAGGAAATCGTAACGTGTACACACTGCCCAAACCTCAGTCAGATCATTTGACCACTGCTGTGCTATCCTATGGGACAGGCATAGCCGTAGTTAAATCTACTTTGTAAACAACCGTTACTTTTATCAGTTTGCCAGTCTTACAGGATAGCTTTGACACCATCTTGACAAATCTGTCCAGCATTTTCAATATACAATTTCTGGCACAATAAGCCAATTATGGTTGGTTGGTCCGATAATTGTAGACTGTGTCCTGCATAACACAAACTGGTTATGTTTAACAAAAATACACTAATAATTAATTTAAAACCTCCAAATATGAAGACATGAATTAAAGTGAGGTATTCTATTTTTGTTTTGGGGATTTTTTTTTTTTTATCTCTTAATTATCCAAGCCACATTATCTTTTTGCAGTGACAATTTACTTCAAATAATAAAGAACCAGGGGGGGGAGAGGAAGGAAACTTTTCGTTGTACAAGACCAGAATTTGGTATTTATATTTCCACCATTCCACATCAGCAAGGCCAGGAATGTGAAAGCCTTATTAACACCCCACCCCAAAATGAACCAGAACATATTTGAATACACTTCATTGTAGAAGAAACACAAGCAACACATAAGGCTTATGTTTCTTTAGTGCCTCGGATATGTCTCCACCTAATTTTTTTTTTTTTTTAATAATTTTATACAAGTGTCAAAACAGCTGGCTGGATTATTTGAGTTTTTAAACATTTTAAAAATAATCCTAACTTTTTTAAATAGATTTTGGAACTGTCTTGTATATATACCTGTGTTGTAGCAATACATGTAAGCTTTTATAACTATATAACTTCTTGAATCCCAGTCTTTCAGATGTTGTATACTGATGAATGAAAAAAATAAAATAAATTAAAAAAAAGTTTAATAAAGTTTTACCTTTTTTGTAACAAATAAAATCATAATGTATGTTTTAGTCTTTATCATAGGGCAAAACGTACACACACACAGGAACGTTGCACTTCTCTGCCCCATGCCCCACTACCTTTGGACTTAAACCAGACTTGCGTACGATTGAACATACAAGCGTAAAATTAATGTTACTCTTTGCATGCTGAGATACTTTTATTTAATGCACTGTTATCAGACTTTGGCTAGGAAACATCACCTCTAAACTCTAATAATGTAACAATATGGTAAAGTTACGAGTTTTACCCACTCGTAACTTTACACTCATAAGCTCAATAGTGCGTAAGTCTGAAGTCAGTGACTGTTATGTTCTGGCTGACAGCCATAGTTAACTTTTTAACTTCCCTAAATGTTTGACTCCCTCATTTCTTTGCCGGGCTTGCTTTCCAAATTGACCATTCAACTTCATCCTTCTGCGTTCCACCCCTATTGCTGCTTGTTAGTTGGTTATTTCCATGTATACTTGTTTCATCAATCACAGTATAGGAGAATTAAGCAGAGAAGAGAATATCATGCAATACATTGTTTTGTTTTTTTT
>JABWIB010000184.1:31937-68553 GCA_016617825.1 Platyplectrum ornatum | reverse complement strand
AAAAAAAAGTGCACTCACAAGGCATTTACTGGCTAAGACACCTGGGAGCTGTATAGGAAGGCGGCCGAGGGAGCCTAGGACGATATGGGACTTGTCCACATCTGCTTTTTTATTGCACAATTGTCTCTTCTCTGCTTCCTTCCCCAATACTCACTGTGATTTAGTGTATGAAACAAGCATACACAAAAACAACCAACAAGCAGCAATATGAGGGGTGGAACGCAGAAGGAGGAAGTTGACTTTCTTAGGAACGCAAGTCTGGCAATTAAATGAGTGCACCACGATCATATAGGGAAGGAAGAAAGTTAAATATAGCTGTCGGAAAGGGCCGCGGCTGACAACACCAAAAACCCACCTGAACAGTGAGCTCTTAACCCAAATGTGGGTCTTGAGAATAACAATGCCTCCTGCAAACTAAAGGTTACTTTTGTGAAACTATAAGACTTGCCACTGGAAATTTATTAGTGGTACTTATCTTGGTTTGAGTACTCCCTCTACACTACCTACCTCGGCACTCTCGATAACTCCTACAATACCACCTCGACGCAGATGATACCTCTTCTCCCCCAACCTCCCCTCCCCTCCCCTCTCCTCTCCTTTATAAAGTTTCCGACTGCCTCTTCGTCTGGATGTCCCAGCACTTCCTAAAACTCAACATGGACAAACCAGAAGTAGTAACCCTCACCCCCTTCCCCCCCAAATAGCCACCCACTATCTCCGTTACCATTGAAAACTCCATCACCTCTACCACCCATGCCTGCTGACTAGGTGTCTTCCACGACTCCTCATCTCTTTTATCCCCTCTCTCAATCCTGCCACAATCCTCTGCAACATCGCCTGCATCAGTCCCTTCCTCTCCACTGAAGCCACCTAGATGCTTATTCACTCTATTGTCATCTCGCGTCTAGACTACTATAACATTCTTCTCTGTGGCTTCCCACCACCACGTAATGCAGCAGCTAGACTCATTTTCCTGACCCATCGCACCACCTCCACTTCCCTGCTCTTTCAATATCTACACTGGTTTCCCATCGCCTTCTGAATTCTCCTCACCACCAACTACAAAGCTCTCTCCTCTTCCTCTGCTCCCTACCTCTCCTTACTCTTCTTCATCCACACACCATCCTATCCCCTTCGCTCCACTAATTACTGTCATTTCACTTCCCAACTTATCACCAACTCTGCACACATCCAGGACTTCACTAAAGCTGGCCCCTCCAGTGGACTAACCTACCCCAACCTATTAGGCGATCTACCACCCTCCAAGCCTTTAAATGTTCACTTCTTCAGAATGGCAAATGCCTCCTCTACTATCTTCCAACTGTTTGTTTTGTTAGTACTTGGCGTTCTAAATATTGAAGATATCAGTATCAATCAGAAACAAAGCTCACTGCAATATGTGTTGCATGTTATAATTTGTATCAGTAGTCCTTGTTTATCATTAGAAAATCTTACAGCTGCTAAATGTGTGTTGGTTTGTCCCAACCTGAAAGTTACTACCTTTTATAGGTTGTTTTTTTTGTTTGTTTGTTTGTTTTTTTTAGTAAGGCTAATATTTTAATAAGGAAAGCGCTCAACAAGATAGCAGAAGACAATATATAGAAGGAAGGCAGATCGCCTCCATAACTCAGATTGTACATTGACTTTAAAAGCACATTGGAAGATGTGGTTGCTATAACAAAGTTTAAAGTTAAGATAGGATTTAATAACAATTTAAATGGATTACTTAATTTAGTGCTCTTGTGCTTAAATCTTTGAATCAAAATAATATACCTTGAAATATGAAACTCCGCCAACTCCTGGACAGTCTAAGGTGCAACGTGGTGGATGGGTCGAAATATGATGTCCCAGAGGTGCTTAATTGGATTCAGGTATGGGGAACACTGGGACCACTCCATAGAATCAATGACTTCATCTTGCAGGAACTGCTGCCACACTCCAGCCACATGAGGTCTTCCAGACAGCAGAATGTTCTCCCTGGCGTCTCCAGACTCTGTCACATGTGGCGTCTCCAGAGTCTTCCATGTGCTCAGTGTGAACCTGCTTTTATCTGTGAAGAGCATAGGGAGCCAGTGGCGAATTTGGCATTTGCCAGAGAACACCAAGACTGGCAAACAGGATGCATGGTGTTGGGCAGTAAGCACAACACCCTCCTGTGGACGTCAGGCCCTCAGACCACCCTGATGGAGTCTGTTTCTCACAGTTTGACCAGACACTTGCACATTTGTGGCCTGCTGGAAGTCATTTTGGCAGTGCTTCTCCTGTTCCTCCTTGCTGGGTTATTGCCCTCCTACGGCCTCCTCCTGATAAACTGGCCTGTCTCCTGGTAGTGGCCCCTCTTAAGCTGCTTTTTTTTCTTTAATCACGTATTTTTATTGATTTCTCAAACAAAAAGTACATACAAAATTCAAACAGACAATACAAAAAAACAAAAAAACTAAAACAAACAGCTCACAAACAAATCCGCAGTAGTAATAGCTGGCAGAGAGTGGTCAACCCGCAATTGCGCAAACGATTTGAGGGTGTCATCCGCAAAGACGTGGTGGAGAGTGACTACATCATGAGAGCGCAACACAGAAGAGCTTGAGAGAGACTGCAGCTGCCAGAACCAAGAATTGTGCCACATGGGAGTGAAAGGATCCAAATTGGAACCGCCCAGGTGCAAATTTGCCCAGTGCCAGACTGCCTGGGCCTGTAATATAAGAAGGGTGAAAGAGGTAGGATATTGGGCAGACAGCAGAGCCTGAGCCGGGGTGTGGAAGCAGCCTGACTGATCTACCAGGGACCATCCCCATGAGGAGAATCGGTGATCCATTGCAGCAAATGTGCTAACTGAGCTGCTATGTAGTAAAAATGAAAGTCAGGGCGACCCATACCATCCAGTGACCTAGTTCGGGACATGGGCATTCTATTAATCCAAGCATGACTCCCCATACAAATGAGAGTAATAAGGAATACAACTTCTGTAAAAAGCGGTATGGAGACTGGAGATCGCTGAAGTAAATACAGGATTTTTGGACTGTCATTTTAATCAGGCCCAGGTCTTCAATTTATCCTGTACGTGCTGAAGCAAGGGGAAAAGATTGAGTTTAAAGAAATCACCCGAAGGACACAGGCCGGGGGCTCAATGGCCAACGCAAATAATGCAGGGGAAAGGGAACACCCCTGTCGAGTGCCTCTACCCAGAGGGAAATTATCTGAGAGGTAGCCATTAATGCAGGCCTGGGCCGAGGGCACAGAGTACAGGAGCTTCACCCAGGCAAGTAGCTCCCCAAGTGCCATCCTCTCCAGCACAGCCCACAAGTAGCTCCACTCTATAGAATGAAAGGCTTTTGCTGCAGCCAGAGAGACCTAGACCCCATCCTCGTCCCCCGGATGCCGCAGTTGAAGGTTGGTACATAGCCTTCGTAAGTCTGGTCGGGGTGAGCCAGTTCCTTAATAACTTGATTAAGATGAGTTGAGAGAATTTTGGCATGCCGTTTAAAGTCCGTGGAGAGGAGTGAGATCGACCTATAAGAATCAGAGGCAGTAGGACCCCTACCAGGTTTAAGCAGAACTATATTCAGCGTCTCCCACATAGAGGGGGGAAGGGAGCCCGCCTCCTGAAACTTAGTGAAAAGATCCAGCAAGCGAGGGACAGAGAAGTCCTTATGGGACTTGTATACCTCCATGGGAAAGCCGTCCACCCCATGCTTTTTTTATAGGGAAAGGAGGAAATGGCAGCATCGATTTCTTCCAGAGTGATTGAGGGCTGGGTGAATCAATCGGCTATCCTCAGACAGGCAAGGGAGAGAAATATCAGCAATGTAAGAGGAAAGGTCAGCAGAACTAACACGGGAGTTGGAGGAGTATAAAGCCTGAAAAAAATTGGCCGAATGTCAAGGCATTGTCAGGGATAGTGGATTTCAACGGTGGCATCTCGGATCTCGGTCACCGTGGTAGCCACAGGGTCCCCGTGAGCCAGCCGCACCAAATAACTGCCACATCTGTCAGAGTGCACATACCAGGAATGGGAGAGAAACAGGACATTGCACTTGGATTTGTCCAGTAAATTTTCAGAATAAAGATGATGAGCCGTCAGGCACGCAACCCGATCGTCAGCCGTGCGACTATCCAGACAAACTGCCTCCAGGTCCCTAAGGTCAATTTTGCGCTGTGCAGAGCCCTCTAGAACTTACTAATACAGACAATATACGAGCTCTTCAGAATTGCCTTAAAGGCATCCCAGAGCAATAAAGGGGAGGACAGGCCAGCCGTATCATTAGATTCGAAGAAGGCTGACCAATCAGCGGCCGACTCCGGATCAGGGCACAGCAGGGTCAGCCAAAAGGGGTTCCGTTTCCCGAACTGTAGGCCTCTAGGTAAATCAACGTCCCACTTTACCAACAAGGGGGAGTGGTTAGACACAACGCAGGAGAGATAATCCACTGCACAACAAACAAAAAAGTAGAGCAATTGAAACTTTTTATAATCTGACATTTGATTCTTTTAGAGATCTTTGCAGTAAGGGCAAACATAAAACCATGGGAATAGACAATCTGCCCCTATCGGAAAGAAGAGCATTAAAAGAACTTCTAGACGATCGTGAGATTACTATAAAACAAGCGGATAAGGGGGGGGCTGTTATAGTCCTAGACACAATATACTATAGAGAAGAAGCAATCAGACAATTATCTGATACTAAGTTTTACAACCCCCTTATAAAATATCCATCTCATGATTTTCAAAAAGCTCTTAAAAATTTATTAGATAGAGCCCTTTTGGAAAAAGTTTGCTGATAAGGAGTGTTTAAAATTTTTATTTAATAAGTTTCCTTTAATACCGATTTTCTATCATATGCCCAAGGTGCATAAAGATCTAGTGGCACCCCCAGGGCGCCCCATTATTTCGGGGATAAATTCATTAACATGCAATCTTTTGTATTATGTGGATCATCATCTACAGAAATATGTGAAGATTTGTTGGATAAGTTAAAAGATTTTCAGTGGAAGTCAGAGTATTCCTTCCTATCTCTGGATGTGAGTGCATTATACACTCGCATCCCACATGAAAAAGGGATAGAGGCGATTAAACAGTTCTTAGACAATGACCCCGAAGTAAGTTCTGAATTAAATCTCTTCCTTATTGACAGCATCAGGTTTATACTCACCCACAATTTCTATAGTTTTGATTCCACTCTGTACCTCTAGACGCTTGGTATGGCGATGGGCACCAGGTTTGCGCCTAGTTTCACCAACCTATACATGGGTTCTTTTGAGAAGACCCATGTGTGGGGGGGCGGACACGGCGCAAACCTGGTGCTCTATTACAGATTTATAGACGATCTGTTCATCGTTTGGAAGGGTACACAGGAAGAGGCAGAGGACTTTGTCCAACATTTGAACATGAATGATTATAATTTAAGTTTCACTTCTAGTTTTGATAGGAATGTCATGAATTTTTTGGATCTAACCTTAGAAATAGTGGATAATGAGTTGACAACGAGGAATTACGAAAAACCAATGAATGTAAATAGTTATTTGTATTTCTCCAGTGCACATCATCGCCCGTGGGTGAAGAACATCCCCAAAGGTCAGTTGGGCAGATTGCGACGTAATTGTTCTAGAGAATCTGATTTCCTACTTCAATCTTCCAAAATGATTACAGACTTTAAGTGTCGAGGATACTTTACAATTCGTTTGAAAAGATACGGGGTCTAGATAGAAACAGCCTTTTGAATGGGGAATATAAAAAAATGAAACAAGAACAGAAAGAAATATCAGTAAATCAAAATAAAGATGGTACTCGATTGAAAGAAGATAGTATCAAGTTCATTACTAAGTTCAATAGAAAAACTCATAAGATTAAGGAAATTATTAATAGGAATTATAATATACTGTTATCAGATAAGGTACTGGGGAAAATTTTGAAAGACAAACCGACTTTTATCTTTAGAAAAAATTGTAATATAAAGACTTTATTGGCACCAAGTCAATTTAAACCACTAATTTCACCAAATAAAGAAGAATCAATAGATAACACGAATTGGTTAACAAGAATGCACGATGTAAAAGGGTGTTACAGATGTAATAAAAACATCTGCATCACCTTTAACTTTGTGATGAATGGGAGTAAACAAGTTAGATCCACTACTAATGGTAACACTTTCGTAATTAAATCTTTTATTAATTGTGAGTCGCACTACGTAATATACGTACTGCAATGCCCGTGTGGGTTGCAGTATGTTGGTCGTACTATTAGAGCACTTGTTTCAGGGAACACAGATTAAATATATTAAAAGGTTCTTTGTTACACAGTGTATCCAGACACTTTGCAATGAAACATAATGCTGATCCGAAGGGCCTATTGATTATGGGCATAGAAACAATCTCCCCCACTGCAAGAGGAGGTGACAGGTTCACACGTCTGTGTAGAAATGAGATGCAGTGGATCTGCAAACTACAAACAATGGCCCCCTTAGATCTAAACGAGCAGTTAGAGTTCAACACTATCGGTATTTAAGAATTTAGATGGGGAGATTCACACATATTTTGTTAATATGTAAATGTATTAGTATCACTGGTTTTTTTGAGTGAGGATTATATTGATTAATATAATTTTTTACTATTAAGCTGTTCCTTTTCCCTTTTTTTTATGTCATTAGTTCTTATCATTAATCTTGTATAGTTGAGTTAATATGTCGATGTGTATATAAATATATATATATATATATATAGTATATTTTGCCCCCCTCTTTTTCATTTGGGTTCAATTATGACAGTGTCCCTTTAAGAAAATATACTCTTTTATAATATATTAACTGAAAGTTCTGTATGTATCCTTGAACTGGGATGTTTTTGATCTGTGGACATAAGCAAGTGGTAAATAGTATTGTTAATTTATAATAAAACCTTTTTTGTGATNTATGTTTTTAACCTAATGAATTTTATACCTAATGTTAACTGCAGAGATTGAAACAGCTGCAGGTGATCACTAATTAGATGAGACCTACTTATATGGAACAAACCAGCTTGAGACATTGCTGCTTGAGAAAGTGTGTACAACACGAAACGCGTTGCAGATTTGCTGAATTTGTCCGGGACCATTTTATCTTATAACCAGCATCGTTATTTGGACATATCTAAAAATACTATATCCATTCATAGGACACGTGGAGTGACCAGTAATAACATCCAGCGAGCTCGCTAACTAAAAGTAAACTTCATCGGGGGGCGGAGCCTGGACGGGAATGGAGTAAGACGCTAGTCGCCTCAGCTCCCGCCGTTATCCTGCTTAATATCCTGCTAGTGGGGGTCCTTACCTCCTGTGTCCCCCCTGGATCGCACTCCTTAACAGCCTTGGGGTCTGCTGACGGCTTGTCCTCCCTCTGAAGCCGGCTCCCTGATCGCCGCTCACCTCGCCGGCTGCGATCGTCCGCGGCTGGCTCCAGCGGCGACACGCCGTCTGGTGGGGTTTCTATCCCTCGGTTATCCTGGTGGTCTGCTGTCTCTCCTGTTGTGGGGGGCTACTGGAGTTAACCTTGCAGCCTCAGCCCTGCGGTTAGTGCAGCCTGAGGATCACTCTCCCTGGCCTGCAGTACTTGGCGCCATCTTCCTCCCTTACGGTCCGCCATCTTGCAAACTGCTCGGTGCGGTGCTGGGCCTGCGCCTCTCCCCTCCTGCTGTGCCCCTCCTGACAGTGGTACTGGAGTACTGGGTGCCTGTGACTCTCCTGCTGTGCCCATCCTGTCAGTGCTACTGGAGTACTGGGTGCCTGTGACTCTCCTGCTGTGCCCNTACTGGAGTACTGGGTGCCTGTGACTCTCCTGCTGTGCCCATCCTGATAGAGATACTGGTGTCCTGGGTGACTGTGACTCTCCTGCTGTGCCCATCCTGTCCAGAATATTGGTGCTCTCCCGGTCTCCTGCTGCCTCAATCTGTGCCCACTCCTACCTCTGCCTGGCACACACCTCCTGCTGCACTACTAACTACATCGAGGTGCTTTTTTGCTGGGGACCCTATACGGCTCTGAATATACTGCCTTTACTTTGCATTATTGCCCCCTTTGTGGGTGCTGCCTGTCTGCGCTCCCAATTCCACCCTGCTCTGGACTGCTCCCAATTCCACTCTGCAAGAGTCTACTGAGGACCATCGCGCCATGGGTAAATCAAGTGGTGCTGTGGCTGCGACTACTGCACGCCTTGCTAAATTTGTCAGACAGTCCTCCTCCACTACTTCTGCAGATCACTCCTCACCGTCCTAGGGAGGATGGTGCTACGTCTGACCCTGCCTCACCTACGTTGCAACACGTCCTCGACGCCATATCTGCGTCTGAAAAATTGCTCATGGAAAAAATTGGCGAGGTCCAGCTGGATATTTCTCACATTCGACATAATATGCACCATATGCAGGAGAGAGTCACTGAGACTGAGTGATGCATCTCCGTTCTTGATGATATTGTGGCGCCTCTCCCGGACAGAGTAGCTACCTTGTCCTCTGAAGTCCAGAGCTGCAAGGCGAAATTGTCTGATATGGAGAGTAGACTTCGCCGCAACAACCTTAGATTTGTTGGACTTCCTGAGTCAGCTGAGGGCCAGTCCCCTGAATCGTTCCTGGAAACTTGGTTACTGCAACGCTTTGGCAAGGATGTTTTCACGCCTCATTTTGCAGTGGAACGGGCCCACCGTTTGCCTCCTCAACCACCTTCAGCGGGCTCACCCCCTCGCACCCTTATCGCCAAGCTCCTCCACTTCCGAGACACCATCTTGCGGCTGGCCCGGACGAAGGGCCCTCTCCTGTTTGATAACCGCACTGTCCTAGTTTTTCCTGATTTGCAAGCAGACGTCCAAAAGGCGAGAGCTCAGTTTACCGCCGTCAGGAAGCGCCTCCGTGATTTACATCTCCCGTATGTCATGGTGTACCCAGCTTGTCTTCGGGTGACGGATGCTGACACCTCTCACGTCTTCGATACTCCGCAGGAGGCTGCTGCCTGGCTGGACCGCCGTCCGCGAGACCCCTCTCATCCTGCTGCCTGAGGACTGCTCCTTCCAATTATCTGCTGGACGTCCGCACTGTTTCCTCTTGTTCGGCTGGATGTTGTTATTACTTGATTCTATGTTGCTGTCAGCCTCTGGAGTGTGACCCGGGGGTATTCTTGCTTCCCCCCTAGCTTCTATCGTAGGAGCTGTCCTTCTAGAGATGGCTCACAAGTTTGTATTGTATCAGGGACACGATAAGTATAGTATTGTTTTGTACATTGTACTTTGTACCTTGTCTTTTGTATTTTCTTTTTCACTCCCTCTCTTCTCTATCTGTTCTCTCCCACCGGCTGCTATTACTGTCCCTTTTTTCAGTATATGCGTAGTGGGGTGGGTATCTGGAGAGTTTAAGGTTATGGGGGTTGTTGTTGCTATTGTTTGCTGTTTGGGGTTCTGGGTGTCCCATAGGTTTTTTGTGGGATTACAGGGTGGGTTAGGGTATTGTTCTCTCACCGCTAGTGTTTGGTTCGGGTCCCTGTGTACTATATTCCTGTTCCTTGTGGCACTGTTTGCTATGTGGCTCTGTGTCTGCATGATATGTACTTTCTCATGGCAACGTCCTCTTGTGTAACTACTGGTAATAACCTGACCTTCCTCACCTGGAATGTACGTGGCATTAACGACCGAGTCAAACGGTCACTGGTTCTCACCCAGGTCAAAAAATATAATGCTGATATAATTTGTCTACTGGAAACTCATTTAACAGGTGGTCGCCTAATGTCCCTTAAACGCCCCTGGGTCGTTTGGGCCTATCATGCACCTTATGCCTCTAATTCTCGTGGTGTCTCTCTTCTCATCCGTAAGAGCCTCCCATTCACTCTAGACCAAATTAAAATAGACACATATGGTAGATTTGTTTTTCTCAAAGCCACAGTTCACTCTACTCCTATACTCATTTTGGGCATTTATATACCTCCTCCCTATAACACTGATGTTCTCAGTAAGGCTGCCTCTTTTATCTCTCAGTTTCCTGGTGTTGGTGTAGTCTGTCTGGGAGATTTTAACAACGTCCTCGACGTGTCCCTGGACCGCTGGACTGACCGCTCTACTGTTGTTTGTCCTAATGCCACCTCCTTTGCCAAATTATTGGATGGGATTGACCTTGTTGACCCGTGGCGGCTGCGGTACCCCGCTCGCCGCCTCTACTCTTGTTACTCTGCCACTCATAACATGTTCTCGCGCATTGATTTAATTTTTGTGTCCCGTTCACTCCTCCCGTCCATACAATCGGTTGATTATCTCTCCAGAGGAATATCCGATCTTTCCCCGGTAACATTGTCACTGAATCTCCGTGGCGACAAAGGTATCCGTTTTTGGAAATTAAATCCCTTTTGGCTCTCCCTAATGGGAACTGGCCTAGATCTCGTTAGCCAGTGGGAAGAATACTTCTCCAATAATCATGATGTCACTGGGTCTGTAACCGTGTGGGATGCTTATAAGTCTGTTCTGCGTGGCTCTCTCATTAAAAGTGTAGCGGGGATTAAGCGCTCCCACCGGGAGCAAGAGGCGGCCTTGGACCGTGAATGTAGGAACTTAGAGGCCTGCTATCTCTCCACCAAGTCCCTAGAGGATCGAACGCCTTGGCTGGCAGCTCAAACACAGTGGACAAATCTCCTCTTTGAAAAGTCAAGATGTCGCCTTCTCTTCCATAGTCACTCGTTGTACACTCAGGCAGATGCTGGTGGTAGTTATATGGCATGTCTCGCTAGAGAAACTAGGGGCGCTAATGTTATTTCAGCGATTTTGGACCCTGCAGCCAACTTATGTTGCAAGAGTTCTGAAATTGTAGATGTCTTCTTCCATTACTTCCAACAACAGTATGCCTCTCAGGTATCTTATTCCCCAGACCAACTCCACGCTTATTTGGCTTCTATTAATCTCCCAGTACTTACGCCTGACTCCATCTCCTTTCTAGACTCCCCTTTCACCATTGAGGAATTACAGACTGCTTCGAGCTCCTTTCCCAATCGTAAGTCGCCTGGGATTGATGGCATACTAATTGAAGTTTACAAAAAATGTCCCCAATTTTTTGCCCCTAAACTCTTGGATTGTCCTGATTCCCAAGCCAGATAAAGACCCCCTTCGGCCTGACTCGTATCGGCCCATTTCTCTCCTTACAACTGATGTGAAACTACTTGCTAAATTATTGGCTAACCGGCACAACAGGGTTATTACTTCGATTGTCCATCCTGATCAGACTGGCTTCATGCCTGGCAAATCCACTGTCACCAATCTCCGCCGCCTTTTTAGCCATGTTCAGTCGACAGGCCCAGCCCTGCCTGATGCAGTGGTGATCTCATTAGAAGCAGCCAAGGCGTTCGATTCTGTTGAATGGGTCTACCTCTGGGAGGTGCTTCGCAGCTTTCACTTTGGCGAGCGTTTTATTAAATGGGTTCAATTACTATATTCTGCCCCTGCGGCCAGAAACTGTGGTAATGGGTTTACCTCTGCCCCCTTCACTTAGGGAAGGGGTACCCGACAGGGCTGCCCCCTCTCTGCTGCCCTATTTGCGCTGGCTATAGAACCACTCGCACACATTATCCGCACACATCCGTGTATTGTAGGTCTCCCGGCCGGTGCCTCCGTGGATACTATTGCCCTCTATTACTTTTCTTGAGAGAGGCCACGCAGTCCATGCCTTCCCTGCTACAAACGGTTGATACATTCGGGACTTACTCTGGGCTTAAAATCAACTGGTCCAAATCATCTATTTTCCCCTTAGGTCGCATTGACTCCTCTCGCCACCCCGTATCATGTCCTCTGCAGTGGACTGCACGTTTTAAATATTTGGGTATATGGGTCTCCCACACTCCCTCTGACTTGTCCCGTTAAATATTACTCCCATTGCCACATATTTTAAGACTAAATTTCATCAGTGGCAAAAACTCCCCCTAACGGTCACAGGTCTGATAAACTTGATTAAAATGATTATTCAGCCGAAGTACCTATATGTACTTCAGCACTCTCCCGTATACCTCCCTAAAAAAATCTTTAACACTATTAACAGCCTCCTTTCCTCCTTTCTCTGGGCTGCTCGGAAACCCAAAATTAAACTATCTACACTTAGCAGAGCTAAGGGGGACGGTGGCCTCGCATTACCCAATTTCCNATTATACTATATTGCTTCTCAGCTGGTACACCTACTTCCATGGGTAAACCCTTCACCCTCCCCTACCTTGGTAACTTCCCTAGTTCATCACTCCTCTCCCAACCATACCCCTTTGCAAGCCTTATTGGTCGGTAAAACTGCAAAATCTGCCTACCCAATTGTAAAACAAGCGCTGGAAGTCTGGAAGCTAGCCGAATGCCTTCTGCTGACTGCGGGTCTTGACACACTGATTTGGCATAATCGCGCCTTTCCTGACCTGGAAACACTTAGTGCCCATTGTACTTGGTCCAGATCCCGACTACAGGTTCTGGGCCAACTAAAATCCTTTGAGCAACTCCGAGAGGAGTTCCAGCTACCTAGACATGATTTCTTTGCCTACCTCCAGCTCCGNCACGCCTTGGCATCACAATTCCGCGATGGGCCCCCTGAATTGGTATCCTCCAAAACGAAACACCTCCTACAAAACCTGTCACCCTCCAAAATTATATCTCGCATTTATGGCTCCCTTATGGAGACGGTTGCCTCCGACNCTTTAGTCACTCTCAGACATAAATGGACAGAGGACCTTGGCCCCCTTACTGACGATACGTGGTCCCACATGTTTGGGTGCACCAGAGATGTCAAAAAAATATTAAAAATTAAAATGTGCATTTATTTTCTTTTTTTCAAAATAAAAAAACGTTGCTGTGTGCAGCAGCTCACGCTGCACATAAAAGCAGGCATCAGTATCATTCATACAAGTCAGTAGAGTACATAGAAGCATATAATAGTGAAGCCTGAAAATATACACATATAAGCAGGTCCACCAAGAGAAATTCTGGGCCCGGGTAGAGTAACTTTATGGGTTAATAATGACACCCACAGTCTGCTCCCCTGTAATAATAATGAGACCCCACAGTCTGCTGCCCTGTATGGTGGTGCAGAACATCTAAAATTTTTACATATACACTAGTGCACTCCTTAACTTGAAGTGGTTACACTTCATGTGTGTAGGTATATAAATCAAAGCCAAGTCTCTGTCTTGGCTTTGTACAGCAAGAGATGAAAATATGCATGTGTTGTGTAGATTTTAGGTCTACTGACTATTAGTACAGGTGTAATGGCGGAAATGAAGGTAAGGGGTGTGGGTAAAAGCCAGAAACATAGTAGATGTATATTGGGGGCAAAAAGGCAGACACCATATTAAAAGCATTAAAAACTCCACAAAAGGCCAGAGTCAAACTGAATTTACACAGTAACATATCATTCCTACGTGGCCCAATTACAGCAGGACAGTCACGATTTTGGGTAAACACTTATAATAATTGTCTCAATAAGGGGACAAAAATGGTGGAGATTTGTTTTGTTTTCTTTTCTTTGAGGTTTTTTCCTATTTTACCCTACCCGCAGTGTTGCCAACTATATATAAAAATAAAAGAATTCCAAAAGAATGATGGAAAGCAGCATTCTCCTGGATTACACACCAGCATTTCATACATACATTTAATACATTTTAATGTAGTTTCTTGCTTTCCCATACATTTAATATGCTTCCCATCTTTTTCTATACATACATTTGCTTTGCTTCACGCTTTTACACTGGCACAATTCCATCTATACACTCCCATGAAGTTCCTGCCATATTGCATAATGTAGCGTGGAATATTACGCCACTTTTATAATGGGCAGACCTACTAGATGCAAAATCTGCGCCAACCTGAGCGTACTACGCAGATTACGTCACACACACACGCAGCGCAGGCAGCCATTTTAGGGATAGAAGTCGCACACATAAGGCTTTAGAATCGCGGTAATGACTTCACAAGTTATTAATAATGTGAAAGGTAGTTTCATGATTATTAGTAAACTCAAATATGTCTGCACTCAGCAGGTCTTAGTGTAACGTTACATTCCATTAACTCAGCGTCCTAAACTAAGGCACGACTAGATATTGCCTGATAAAGAAAACCCCAGACGGAGCTTAAAATGCATTATCTCAGGTCAGGGGGCGTACATATGACATTAATAACGATCACTAATCATTACTTAACCAGATTAAAGAACACCTGGGAACATATTACTCAGGCATATAGGAGGGCAGCTAAGCAATAGGGCCTTCGGCGGCCATTTTGTTCTCTTTCAGTTTGTACCTGTACTTGGGAGAGCGAGCGGCTGCAGACAGCATTAGGTCACATTGACAGGAGGGTGGAAGACATGATCGCCAGAGCTCTGGGTCCCCGCTATCAGCAGCTAGCGAAAAACTGGTGAGACATTACGCCCATGTGTGAACGGGATCCGTGCGCTCATATTACTCTTATTAACCCCGTTACTATAAAAGTGGCTTTAAGCCTGAGCTAAGGAATTTTTGCAGGATGCAGTCATGTATATAAGGGCGGTATGTGCATGTGTGTGAATGCAGTATGTAAGGTCATTACAGGGTAGACGTTTCTAGTCTTTGGCAGCAGCGAATTGATTGTTTCCTAGGCATAGGCAACCTTTAAACTACAACTCCCAGCATGCTCCAGCACTATAGGCATAACATAGCTGGCAAGGCATAATAGGGTAACAAGTTGACTGTTCCAAGTTATAATATATTGCAATTGGTATCATTATTATATATATGTTACTATTAGCACAGTATTACTAGAGTAAAGCTGGCCATACACTAGAAAGATAATCTTTCCAATCAACAGATAAATGACCCTCACAGCAGAAATCTGTTACATGTGTACTCATTAAATGCATGTTTTGTGAGTACACATGTAACAGATTTCTGCTGTGAGGGTCATTTATCTGTTGATTGGAAAGATTATCTTTCTGGTGTATGGCCAGCTTTACACATGACTGTTTGCTTCTGTACATGTAATGAATGCTGTTTCTTTACATGTTTGTTTTTTTCCTTTAGGACACCCACTCTGCTCACGTGGGGTTCAGTCGCAGGCGTTGGATTGATTTGGGCTACAGACTGGAGGCTTTTTCTGGACTATGTTCCATACATAAATGGCAAATTTAAGAAGGACAATTGAACTATGCCAGATGATTTGTAAGTAAGTTGCTAATCTAGAGGTTTAAATAGAGTATGTTATGCATTGGATATCTGTTGTGAAATAGTGTACCAAAGATATCTTACAAGTTTGATGCATTTTCACATGGGCTCCACTGTTAGAAATTCAGATCTTGTACTGGATCCAGACCTCTGCATCTGCCTCACTTGGTTATCTGAAGCCAGATCCCTGTTGTATCCTTCTTTTTGCATGGACCCTGCACCATGATTTCTCCACCCTACTCACCCTTAAACAGAGTATGGTGCAGAAGTCTGGTCAAGCCTTTCAATATGCAAGATCCAGATGTAATGCAAGTGTGCCCGCACTAAATGTGGTGATTTTGTTCAGTTCTGGATCCACTTATTTTTGTGTACTACCATGATAAAAGGCTGAAGGCAAGCAGGACTACTCCAAACTGGCATGCCATCCAACTGTACCTACTCAGTTGGTGATTTTTAACAGTCAGAACCAGCTGAAAAGGGTTGCGGTGACTAAACTGGGAATGGCAGACCCATTGGAGGGTATGGATACAATGGGAGCGTCATTCAAAGGGGAAGATCATTCAAAATATTTTGTGAAATATCAGTGGGTTTTGTTTTCATATATTTTATAAAATATTATATATGTGTTGTCATGTATTTATGCTAGTATGTTTGCACAAATCTAATATTTATTTCTTCTTTAGATAGGACTATGCTGCATCAATGGAGTGCACAGAAGAAAGGTGTTCATTACTACAACTGAGTGTCCTGCTGCTTATTTTTTATTAATGAACATATGTGTAGATCATATATGCCTGCATAATGACAAATAAAACTGTTTTAACTTCATTATTCATTTGTAAGTCAATCGCTTATAACATGGAAACTGTACAAAGCAACACTACAACCATGAGAATCAGTTATGTACTTTATCAGATCTCAATATTGCAGGAAGACCAAATAAAGACCACATAAAGACCAAATCCTTCATCTAATGAGCTGAAACAGAATATAAAAAAAGGGGGTGGGGGAGAGAGAATGATTATACAAAGAAAAAAAAAAAGGAAAAACTATTAAATAGAAAACAAATTCAAAAGATTTTATATGGGACTGAGGACTGGAAGCAGAGTGGATGAAGTTGTATTCGGAAAGGAAACAAAGTGATTTGGCGACAACACATACCGAGGGTACACAAAAAAAGACTGGCCCTGAGAGGGCAAAAAAAATTAACTGAGATTATCAATCATTATGCAAAAATAGGAAATTAGAATTACTAAGCGGTGGGATTGAAAAGTGGGGATGTTGCCCTTAGCATCCAATCAGATTCAGGCTTTCAGTTTCATTTTACATACTGGAGAATGTGAGCTCAAAATTGGTTGGTTGCTAAATTTAGGCCTCAGTGACCGTTTCTCCATGATCTACATGTGTCTTTTTTTTGCTCCAGTGGAAGGGGGCTGGTTATGGGATGTCGGACTTTGCGAGTTCTGTCCTTCCATCTACCAGCTACACTTTGGTACTGCAGGAAGAGGTGGGTGGCTTTGTTCCCAGTGTTACTGCTGAATTTTCTGCTCTCTGTGAGGCTGGAGATGCTAAACAGGATTAGATTAGGGAAAATCTGTCTCTGAACCAAGGTATTACTGGCCAATGCGTTTCAATACACTCCTGTATCCTTGAAAGTCTGAGCTTGAAAGATTTAAAAGGTTTTGTGGTGGGTTTGAGTTAGGTCTCCCTATCTCTACAGATTGTTAGACCCTGGTAATAAAGGACTTAAGTGCACCTCAACCTAATTGGGGGGCCGATTCTACTGAGAGAAAAATTTATTAGATTCTGATATAGACCATCAGTTTTTTCCAGAACCTGAACCACCCACTGCTCAAGGAGTCTCATGTTTTAAACATTACTTATCAGGAGCGTTCTCCATGGGTGGAAGAAGAAAAGTTCGGTCACATTTCCTTCCTAACCTGTTATTCAAAATTGTCCATGAGGTTTCGTTCAAGCCAGATATAAAATATATTGCTCCCAGGCGGTTCACATAATTTTACACCTCACTAAATCTACCATTATTTGTCCCTGACCCTGCTGTACTTAGATATCATAAAGTACAGTTATGAGATGTAATCATTTTGAGTTTCCTCAAAATGATTTATGCTGCAGCAGGGACTTCTAGACCCATTTTTTTTGCTTCTGCATGGGTAGCAAAAGCTATGGTCAGAATTATTACTCCAGTGGTTACAGTCAGGCAGTAGTGCAAATGAATTGGTGTTAATGGCAGAACATTTACGTGAAGCATCAGATTACATTGCTGATAGATCAATTGATGCGGTTGCCACATCTTCCAAGATATTGGGTTCTGCAATTGTAGTCCACAGAATTTGGCATTGCAGCTGGAATTCTGATATAGAGTCAACGAGAACTCTAGAGCCCTTGTTCTTTGATGGCTTGTTCATATTTGGCCATGAGTTAGATAGGTAATTGCTGTGGCTACTGGAAGTAAAAAGCACTGTCTTGCCAGGTCATCATAGAGGCTCTAGACACCGTCCTGGTCCTAGATCCATACCCTCGTTCCAGGGTAGTCGCAGGTTTGTGAAAACTCAACCTCCCTTTTAAGATCAGCCTAGAGGTTAGTCTAAAACACTGACCGTCTTGGGGACCTATGCGTCAGCCAGCTAAGAGGGCAGGGTTCCTAAAGCTCTCCTCAGTTTTAGATAGTGGAAGCAGTTTTGTAGAAGTTTGGAGAACTTCCATTACCAATCGTTGGGTATTAGACACTTAGGAAAATGGTTATTTTCTAGTTTCCAGCTTCTGTTCTCCCACAGTTTTTTTTGTACCAAGTCCTCTTCATTTGTAAAATAGAGCTCTGTAGTTGCAGTTAGTTTCCCTGTTGGACCGGGAACTTATTGTTTTGGTACCAGAAGACCAAAGACTGGTTTTCATTCCTGGTTTATATTTATGGTTGAAAAATCGAATGGATCTTTCTGTCCCATTATAAATTAAGTCTCTGAATTCCAGACTTCAAATACCCAGATTCAGGATGGAATCTTTTAGACTAGTGATTGCAGGCATGGAACCCCAGGAGTTCTTCGCGTCTATATAAACAAAGCCTTTATTTTCAAGCCTTCTTAAGGTTTGTTGTTAAGGATCGCAATTTCCAGTTTCATACCCTTCCTTTTGGGCTGGCCATGGCTCCCAGTCGCCCGCATAGTATGCAATGAAGTCTTTTCCTCAATTTACCTAGGCAATGTGCACATTAACTGCATCAATTCTGTTAAGGTGGGCATTACCTAGGTAATGTGCAGAAAATACTTCATTATGCACATTGAACAGAGAATGTCCTGCGCTCCAATCCAAACAATATATATCGCTGTGTCAGCACATATATATATATATATAGAGGAGGTTTAGTTCACAATAGAGCTATATTGAGTTAAGTTCACCTGCCAAGTGTCAAGGCACCTCCAGTAGGTGAGTCCCTAATCATTTTGCATTATGTGGAACCAGGATGTCTGTAGTAAGACAGCTGTGGACATCTAGATCTGGTCCAAGGATTCCATTGTGCACAATTAAGGGGTTTTGAGGGTGATGACAGATAGATGACATGTTTGAGTTTGCAGCATTTGTACTCACTAATATGAGTATAAATTAGATGTTTGGAGGAAGGTCTTTTGTTAGACAGAACAGGCATGAGAAGCGAAGGATATAAACCATATATAAATAAAGTGAAACTTTTTGTATTGCCAGACGGTTCATTTTCAAGGCAAAAATAGTCAAGATATTTTCATGCTTCATAAAATATCTACTTAGCTTTAATGCATTCATTTTGTCTTTAACTTATTTAAGATAACTTAATATTGCAAATATGGGAATAGGCAGGGTCTATGTGGGCATAAAGAGAACTTGGATCACATGCTGTTAGGCATGTAAGGTACAACACAGAGCAGAGGAATACTATATTCAGGTACTTAAGCTAGGTACACATGGTAAGATAAATTGTTCCAATCGAAAGATTTTTTCAAGAGTAGATAAAACCATGTTGAATTTCAGCGGAGGTAAAAATGAATACTAGTGTTTGCATGCAGGGAGAATACTTTATTGTTGCATGTTGCACACAGATACTGACCAGTGTTACTGTTACACTGTTATTAGACTTGTGCCTGAAACATCATCTCTCACATGTAATACTGATTGCAATCAATTAAATTTACATCCCCTGCAATTCAACATGGTTTTGCCCACTCTTGAAAAAATCTTTCGATTGGAACAATTTATCGTGTGTGCCTAGTTTTACGAAAGATGATTGTGGTCAGAAATCTAAAGACAAGTCCTGGTGTGTTCAGGCTCATTTGTGTGTTGAAATCAGGTGTGTTTAGTTAGGATGACAGGTAGCAAGGCTATCTATAGCTTTAACAGCTACAGGGTTCAGTCCCTATGGATATGCCAATATGAACATGACTGTGCTTTGAAATATCAATGAGAGCAGCTGTACACACAAATACCATCTTTCCAGTCATGCTAATAAATTACAGTAAAATAAACTGAAAAGTAAACATTGTGGGCTATGATACAAATACCAATGTAGTATTTAAACTTAACCGTAGACTTCTCCATGTCAGTATCAGTGGCAATTTGCCATTTGAAAACCAAACTTTCAACATAAACAATTTAAAAACAAACAAAAAATGTAAAACCAAAAGTAGGAAGGAGTTATATATATTTGTCTTAAATTGCATGTTCAAAGCTTCAAAACTGAACATGATATTAGTATTACCATCTAGTGGTCTGTTTGAGAACTACACCATTTTTTTGTCTAGTAAAACTGCATAATGGTATATTTATAAAGTTATAAACTATATGTAAACTATAAAGTTATAAACTATAGCTGTTCTTAGCTTTTGCATCACTATAAAGCTACATTGAAGTCTAATACCTCTTTTCCACCAAAACCCAGTGCAGTGTGAACCTAGGTTTTTTCCAGGGTTGACACCATTTCCAGGTCAAAAAAGACCCCTTTTCCACTGCAGTGTGAACCTAGGTTTTTTCCAAGGTTGACACCATTTCCACTAAATGGAATATTGTTACCTACTAAGTAAAAAGGGAAATCCCTTTTCCACTGCAGCGACCCGGGTAAAAACTCTGCATTTGTCCCAGGTAAAAACTTGGGTCACTTTACCTGGGTTTAATTTCTTGGGACCCTTTTCCACCAAAATAAACCTGGGTCTGTGTGCATAAACCTGAGGTTTATGAACTGAAACAGATATCAGATGCATAAGGCTGGCTTCACATTGCAATAATCAGACTCACTTCTCTAATTGCAGGCAAAATATTACATAAACCTATAACACTAGCTAACAAAATATAGAATAGTATTTTTCAAGTGAATATCGTTGACTTTAATAGTATTGAGCCTAAATCAAAAATTATTTTAAAATATCTGTATCATGTAAAGATAACACCCAATTAATATTATATTTATTAAGACATACATACCTAAAAACAATTAAAATGTAGTGGTATAGTGACTCCCATGCAGCATTTTTAAACTGTTATATACTGTTAAAACTGACCATTAAAAGTATGTAAATCCAAATCCACATCCATCCATAGCTTTTCTAAAGTTCTTCTTTATATGGAGTGGATGTAGATATACTATCCTTCCATGAACAATTGGTGCACTGAAAACATTCTTTTCTTCTGAGGTTAGTGATGATCATTTTAGCCACTGCTTCTGAACTTGATGATTACTCCAGTCTCTGCAGTACCACAAACACAGAAAACAGTAATATATGAAACAAAGTTGTAGGCCACGCAAAAGAGCAATGACTTTTTTACTTTATTTTAATCAGCAGGAAAGCTTTAAAGCTAACTTTAGAAGAATCAACTATCTGCGTTGTACTCCCATAACAAAATTAACATCATTGCAAAAAAACATGTTCAGGGAAAAAGAAAACCTTGAAGCTACTGTACATATATCTAAAAACACATACTTGCATTTCTTTGTAAAACAAATTACAACTGTTTGCCTTTTTATATACATTCAAATCTTGGTCATTGAGATCAACAGGAAGGCTTAAATTTACTAAGCGGTGAAATTGCAGAGAGATTGAAATGTGTGGATGTTACCCATAGCACTCAATCAGATCCGAGCTCACAGTCTCATTTTACACATTCTGGAATGTGAGCTCAAATCTGGTTGGTTGCTATGGGCAACATCCCCACGTTTCAATCTCACTGCAATACCCCCGCTTAGTAAATTTAGACCGAAGTGTTAAAAGGTTGGATCAAGCCTTACATGTTCATCACCATCATTTACAGCTGGCCTGGCCAAAGGTTTGTCAGGCATGCTTTATCGGCTCTATATTTTGTTCCTCATCACTAATTATGAAATTGAATAAACCCTATGGCATATGATTAAGTAGGGTATGTCACAGAAGGGGAGACATGTGGGGAGACCACTGGAATGCTATTGCCTGCACTTCTAATAAGCACAAGAAATAACCTCATCTGATTAGTAGTAGTGTGGGGTTCCAGAGCTGGAAGCCGGAACATGCGCAGAAACACTATTCTAGGACGAAGTCACATGCACTGGGACTTCCTATTAGTCCTATGATGTCTGCAGGGCCCTTAAGTTTCAAATTGCGGAATGGAATTAGGAGAGAATATAGAGTATTAAAGCACATTTGTAAAGTAAACAAAAGCCACTGCAGGACTAGTATGTTACATTCACTACATATGCTGGGCATACACCTGAGTGATCATGGTGGAGATACATCACATGTGCTAAATGTGCAGGAAATCTCCAGTGATTAACCTGAATCTTGCCTGCAGCAATCCAATGTGCGACCAGTGTGAGTGTGCATCGCATCTACACAGTCCTACCGCATAATTGTATGGCCAGCATTATATGTATTAGGACTTTTTATTTATTTTATTAAATGGTTATTATTACATTTGTGTGTATAGAGACAATGTAGTGTCCTCATAGACCACAGCAATATGTGGCCAGAGTCAGCACCTCATTTTACATCGAAATGCATCAAAATAGCAACAAAATCTAATAATAAGTTACATAGATACAAACATAAGTCATTATAAGTCATAACGACGGACAGATATACTGCAACAATAACAATTATTAATACCAGAAGAAACAATTGTTACTTTATAATGCACGGTATCAGGTGTTGTAACATTAGAGCGAGGTTATTAACTAAGCGTCACAAATGTGCTTAAACTCCGTATAAAACACAACTAAACCGAACAAAAGTAACAATCGCTTCTCCACACGAACTCCTCCAATATGGCGGCCAGCTCGCGCTATCCCGTCACAGGCGCTCACCTCCACGGTGAACCACAACAATAGTGGCCTAGACTTCAGCCCCGCCCCCAGACGTGTTGTCCTATCGGCGCTGTGCGGTGCGTGGTGCGGTCGCCCAATCACTGGAGGCCTGGGTCGGCGGAGGGATACGCGCGCTGGTTTGCTGGAAAGGGAGCGAGAGCGGAATGGAGAGGAAGCGCTGGGAATGCTCGGCTTTGCCTCAGGGCTGGAAGAAGGAAGAGGTGACCCGCAGATCGGGATTGTCCGCCGGCAAGAGCGATGTCTACTACTACAGGTGGCGTGCTATTGCTCTCGCTTTTTTAGAGTTTATCGCTGGTCGTAGTGGGATTTATACGGAGGGGGCGCGATTTTACGACACATGGCAACAGGCAACAGCTCAGCCCGAGTGGGGACATGTCGCGCTGCGCCGGGTGAGGGGGAAGTAACAGGGCAGGGTAGTGGGGACTTATTTACATATGATGTGTCCATTCATTTCCAGCCAGTAATTGTATTACACAGCGCCTTGTATTGCTAGCCGCTGCTATTACTATTAAAGTGCATTATGTCATTCCCTGCACTACCATGTACATAGGGGTGACACAATAGAGCAGACAGTGCTGCTTTGGGGCTTTAGCCAGTATTTCGGGCACACATTATCATTCTTGTGTTCACCTTCATTTGTGGTGTCTAACATAATGTATTTTATCCCCAGCTTCACACAGAATGTGCTGCTGTCCAGATCAATAGCTGGGAGATGCTGAGTGGCTAGCTTTATGGACTATGCTAATGGCCTTGGCACATTGGCGGTCAGATCATTGAGTAAAGCTGGGCACACAAAGGATGTTTTTCTGCTGTTTAGTGGGGGGTATACACCACGTCATAAGCCACTCTCCAACTCATTTCACAAACTCTAAACCTCCATCCGCTCCTATTCATTTCATCCCACCACTGGTGCCACTCGCATGCTCATCTTACCAGTGTGTAGTGTCCAGCCATGCTGTACAATTATGTAACGTTGTAATCGGTTCAATTCCTCAAATACTTCTTCCACCTTCTGCTCTGTCTGGATTGAGTAATTCATTATGAAGCACACTGTACAGTTCGGTAACAGTTTGGGTGCACATATTGTATTTGTTTTTTCATTCTAGTTACTTTGCATTTGGGGCCAGTTTACCAGACATGGCACTGTCTAATATGCAATCTAGTAGACACTGTCTCCTTGTTATTTCAGTTCCATTGTATTTACCAGCCTAGTTGGCCTTAGTGTGTACTAGCTGTATGTGTTATTTGTTATACCCACCCTTGGGCACTCCACTCTTTGCACATACAAGATGTAGGAGATCTGTTTGCGAATGTGATGACTGGGCATTGACTGCATCTGACCTTTCATGTAGTTATTACCTGACTACGCTAACTATCGCTTGTATAATCCAGCTGCTAGGCCACGGTATAAGCACGTTTGTGGGACCCTTGGTAATCGGAGATTTTTAACAGGCACATTACGTTGTAAAAGGTAATGATAATCAATTTTAATTTTTATAATCCACAAATTGATAATTGGCTTACCAGTCAATTATATAGCTCATTCATATGACAAAGTACAGTAGTATAACGTATTAATCTAAACCTGCTAATTCTTTTTCTTCTCAGTATCCGCTCCAGTGTAGTCACCTGCATACATGTTATCTTTTATGTTTCTAAATAATATTATGCATTTACAGTGTAGGATATTATGGAAAATATTTCCAGATAACAAATGGTGCATAAGTTATTATAATAGCAATTGTAATGTGAAATGAAAAAGGGTTTTTAAAGGTTTTTATTTATTTAATTTTAACCAACAAGCAAAGAACAAACTGCCATGCACAGAAGGAAACCTCTGACTACTGCAGTGATACAGCTTTGATCACCTCTGTTAAGCACAATGTTGCATTAGTTATGGACTTTTTCTGCTCTGTTCTATTGCCTTGCCCATACAGTCCTGACCCTTTTGCTGCAGTAGAACTTCCATGCATGGATAACTGGTTTTGTATTTAAAGATGCAATCATAGAGTGAAATGTGCTTTGCCTTAACTATAACACAGTTGGATTTTCTGTTCTGCTTTACCTGCATCAAGTATAAACTCTGCATGACAGATGTTTTCTTTATTTCTCCTGTTATAGACTACCCAGACACGTAACAAGATGCTCAGATGCTGTAGTGACCTTTAATGCCTTTTTTCAGGAAACATGAACTATAATAGCACCTTTTTCCTATGTTCTGAAACTATGTACATAAAATGTTCACTAGAAATGTATGTACTGTAACTAAATAATAATAAACCTGAAGATTTACATTGCAATTCAATGGTTATGATTAGCCCTCAAAAAGCTGCAAACTGAAATGGTGATATATTTCATAGGAGCTTCATTGGTCATTGTGGTCAGTAGATAGCAAAAAAAAAGAATATTGTTTTATGACTGCACCAGTAATATTTAAGCCTTGTGTGATTCATTTGCTTGAGGCAAAAGATCAGACAAATGACCTGTTTCACATTCCGCATCATAAAGTATTATTATGCCTCCCAATATAAATTAATTTGAGAGGGGAAAGCATTTAGAATTTCAAAAGAGGGGTCCAAATGATTTATGATGTTTGCATGCAGGAAGATTTATTGCACCCATACTGACTATTGCACCCATTTTACTTTTATTTGGACTTGGGCTAGGAAACACTTTACATTAGCTTTTGTTTCATGTACTCTTCTTCCTGTTTACTATTTGTTGGTTTTCAGTTTCCAATGCTCTTTTCTGAATTTTTCAGCCCCAGTGGAAAGAAGTTCCGTAGTAAGCCACAGTTGGCTCGATACCTTGGTAACTCCATGGACCTTAGTACGTTTGATTTCCGCACTGGGAAAATGTTGATGAGTAAAATCAACAAGAACCGCCAGCGCTTGCGTTATGATGGTTTGAATCAAACCAAGGTATTTGACTGAAATTGTTGAGTCTTGCAAATGTATACATATTTATAATGACCCAAGAAATCAAGTTTGCTTTACCTGCACCAAGCATAATATATATAAATAATAATAGCACTTTTTCCGTAATAAGGGTTTAAGTTCATGTAGTACATGTATTTTCATGTTCGAATTTTAGAGCACATGTTGGTGCCATGTGTCTTACGTTAAATGATCCATAGGTTTTCTTTGGAATTCCCGCCATGGTATATGTTCCACCTTCTCTGCATCACATTTTTATTTATGTCCAACAATGATGGTTATACAGTCTATTGCTGTGAGATTAAATTATAGGTGTTGTGCATTCCAGGACAACTTTGGTACATAATTAAACCATTGATAGGAATCTGTACTTTCCAATGTTATTACAGAATCATGCAGGTATAAGCCTCATTTTTTATGGCAATAATCAAAACCATTTGTTTCTTATTGTCAGTATGTAAATTTATTTTATAGTTAAATATTTAGAATATTCAGAATCTAAAAATAAACGTAAGAGGACAGAAATAAACGTAAGCGAGTTAGTGAGGCTGTTGAGAATAGATACTTCTATGCAACCTGTGCTGATCCTGGACAGTCCCAAAAGCTTGAAAATAAGATGAAAACTGATGGAAAGTTTAACCTGGACAAAGCCATTTGACTTTGCAAATATTATTGCATTAGAGTTAACTGGTGGTATTTCTAAGCCCAAATATAAACTTAATGCTGGTTAGTATTGGCGTGCAACCATTAAAAGCAAAGTATTCTCATAGCATGCAAAGAACAGCATTGTTTTGCCCAGGTCCAACTTTTCCATGGTTTACTTCTTATTTTCAAGCTCTAAATCAATCAATAAATCAATATCAGGAATAGAAGAGTCAAATAAATGGTACTTCAAAAGTATGATCATCTGATTAGAATGAAGTAAAAGAAAAGATAAATGACAGGAATTGGAGTATTATAAAGTATAACTATATTCTCCAAATCTTGTTCTTTTATTTAATGTCAGAAGATGTTTCATTTTAGTAGCAGAACAAATTGTAAATGCTTCCTCTGTTCTCAGGGCAAGCCTGACCTGAACACTGCTCTCCCAGTAAGACAGACAGCTTCAATCTTCAAGCAACCAGTCACTAAAGTGACAAACCATCCCACTAATAAAGTGAAAAGTGACCCGCAAAAAGCTGTTGACCAGCCACGCCAGGTAACACAAATAGATGTTACTATTAGCTATTTTTTTGCTTTCCAAATCTTTGGAATAACTATTTTATATGATCTTTCAAATATAGCTGTTTTGGGAAAAGAAACTAAGTGGATTAAATGCTTTTGACATAGCAGAGGAGTTGGTGAAAACCATGGAATTGCCAAAAGGACTGCAAGGTAAGTGGCTTTATGTATATTATGTATATGTAGGTTATTTTAACTTATGTGCTTATAGCATATTAATTCCTCAATATGTGATGTGTGATATTAAATAACTACTCATGTTACATAGTATGGACTTTTTAATTCACTTGTATATAACAAATGTATTAAAGTAACCAACAACTGCAAACATGTACCACAATTCTCTTTGAAAATAAGTTTAAATCTGTCCCATACTTTCTGTGCTCTTGGCTGGATTCAGCTTTCTGTGCAGGTGAGGGGAGGACTCGCCCTCACTGTTTTATCTGCATACATCCTCCCTTCTGCTTACGTAACCAAGAGTACTGCCCCAACTGTGGTAAGAGTTCATATACAGAACTCGAAATTCAGAGGGTGCAGATCCTCAGGAAATCAGACCGTTTTGTCTGAATGTGATCCATAATGGTTGTTTATTACACCCTTTAAGAAAATTGTTTTAACTTGATAACAATATTTAAGGTATCCAAATAAACTTTAGATCCATTGGATATCTTTGGCAGTGCTTCTTGTGTGCAAGCTGAGCTGTTGCATTACTTCAGAATTTATTAATCTGCAAAAAAGTTATTTGTGTAGTCTCCTATCTGTCATGCTTTCTCTTCCTTGGCCTTTCTTTTCCTCGAGTATTGTGTATAACAGAAACGGGTCTTGTCTATGCTTTTAGGTGTAGGACCTGGGTGCACAGATGAAACACTGCTGTCTGCTATTGCCAGTGCCCTGCACACAAGCACCATGCCGATAACTGGACAGTTGTCAGCCGCAGTGGAAAAGAATCCAGGAGTGTGGCTTAACACTTCTCAACCTCTCTGCAAGGCTTTTATGGTGACAGATGATGACATCAGGTAGATGAGTGACTACATTTCTATCAGACTTTAGAATATTTCCTTTAAGAAACTACTACCCCATGGCTGATTCAGAATTTGGTTTGTCTGTCAATGTGTATTTTTGCAATTATTTACACTGTACATGTAACATAGTAGTTGAGGTTGAAAAAAGATGTCAGTCCATCAAGTTCAACCTATGGGATCTCTTGCGATCCTAAATTTTATAATTGAAATTGATCCAGTTTAAATATACAAGAGTTCCCTCCTGATTAAGATACTAAATAACTTACCAGTCATAACCCTGAATACCCTTTACCTNTGTTATTGTGACCTAAATGCATAGTTTTACATTTATCTATGTTGAATTGCATCTTCCATTTGGCCNCCCACTCCCCCAGTCTATACAAGTCCCTTTGCAAACAAACCACATCTTGCTCTGATTTTATTACTCTGCATATTTTAGTATCATCTGCAAAAATAAAATGTACATAAAATAATAAGCATTTGCAATCTATGCATATAGTATACTGGGGCAGAGATGTGAGGTGCTAAAGCATGTTGCTGGTTATGTAATGCACACCCATTCACATTTCACAGGGTGAGAAATATTGTGACTGCTTTAAGCCTACCAATATGTACCTGAATTTAAAACAGTAATTTCTGTAACTAACTTTCTGGACAAACTAATCTGTTGTCATGCTGGGAAAGTAAATTCTAAAATGCACATTGTACAGAAAATATCTTCAGCAAAACCCTCAGTCTTCAAAGGCTGCATTGTGACAAAATGATGTGCTGCCTGCTCTTATACATTTTATTTTATGTTGTCAGGAAGCAGGAGGAGCTGGTGCAGCAAGTAAGAAAAAAGCTGGAAGAAGCTCTTATGGCTGACATGCTTGCTCATGTAGAGGAAATTTCTAAGGATGGCAGTGCCCCAGTCGATAAAGATATTGATGATGAAGAGGAGGAAGAGGATGTCCGAGGGCACGAAGTAGAAGATGTATGAGATGGATGTGTTGTCTTTTGAGTTATTGCAATGTAAAAGAAACTTCTGTTCTACATTTCTTTTGGGGTCTTTTTTTTTTTTTTTGTTATTACAGACTAGAACCATCCATTGTTAAAACTGCATTTCTTATACAACATAGGGACCAGACCAAACACAGGCCTGTGTTTTCCAGTTCTGAGTCAGTAATGTCTGCAATTATTTTAGCTTTGACACTTTCTTAAAATAAACAAATACATTTTGGACACCACTTTTATAATTAAGACATACATATGTTTTACTTAAATATATGTAATATTCCAGCTGTGTGTGATGTGAACAAAATTGAAATAATTCTTTACTAAAATAAGAGGTATGCTTTTGTCATATTGATAAAAAGGTGTTCTAAGTTTACCATCTCTAAGTAACTGCTAGGTGAGTAGGTTTTAGTTAAAAGCATGTTCACCCTATTTTGTTTCCTATTTGTAATTCTATATGTAAACTGATAGCTGTTAAATATACAAGTGAGGCTATTGTATGTTAATAAACTCGTTTTCCACAGACCACCATTATCTTGTCTATTATAATCATATAATTCCCCACACATTATACAATCTTAATTTTGTCGGAATTGGGGAGACGTTGAGTAATTTGGATTGCAACTTGCAAATAAGAAAATGCGACTATATATGGGAAGAAAGTGATTAGATTAGAGCTTTATGCTGTCCTAGAAAGCTACTTACTTTAATGCACAAGCTTGGACCCAACAGTTACATTTATACCAAGCAAGTGTAAGGAAATACTAACAAAATGCAGTGATGGTTAATAAATGGACATGCTGTTTCTGAAGCATGGTGATGCTACTCTGTTTAGATTAAGACTTGTATGCACAGATTGTAGTAAAAGGTTCTCAATGTAGATATAAAATTGGCTTAGTGACAACCTAAATTTGATTCTTAAACAATAGGAAGTAGTACGATTTTCAATGCTAACATAATTACCTCTTCATTACAGAAAGTAAGTAGCTGCTCCCACACTTGCCTATCCTACATAACAATATCCTCTTGGTTTTCACTTAAGTCCCTATGTTAAACCTTTTATTCTTTTCCTTGTTTTATAAAAAAAAAATGTTAGTGGCATAAATCCATAGTCTTGATAGTCTAGATTCTCAATGCTATGTTTCAGTTTGTTGGTCCATAATTCTGTATTTTGTGGTGCAGATTGCACTAAATGTTTTTGTATGTGTAAATATTAAACATTTATATAAATATTCACGTTTTTGGTTTTTCTCGTATGATCACAGAACTTTTACTTTATTATAATGTTGTATGAATATTTTGATTTTATAAATTCAATCATATATGATTTTTTTTTTCAACTTTATTTGTAAATTTTATATAAACAGAGCACGAATACAAAAATCACAAAGAGTAACAATCGTGCTGGAGACATAATGTGTGAAACGTAGTGAGCACATACAGTAGTCAGAGAACAGATCTGGCATACCTGAACAATATAAAAAGATACAAAAACAGATCCCAAAAAGTACCAACTGGAGGGCTCAGATGGGGCTAGAATTGACCTCTACAGTTATTGTCGTTGGTAAAAAATAACGGGCAAGACCCCCAGATATATGGAGAAAAGAACCCACCTCTCCGCAGAAGCGCCAGCAATCCGGGGGGGAGTGAGGAAACATACGGTAAATTTTCTCAGGGACTACATACCATCTAGAGTAGATTTTGTAATTAGTTTCACGAACTAAAATATTAACAGAGGCCTTACAAATTTGGTTGAATACAGAATTCCACTCGTCCACATCCAAGCGCCTCCCCAGGTCGGCCTCCCAGGTCCTCTCACAGGGTTCCAGGCAATCTGTACCAGTCAATCCTGCATCCTGAATCTGACGGGAAATAAGTCCTCTACTGGTACTAAAGTGCAGGCACAAACTCTCAAATGTGGAAAGTGAACGTGTGTGCTTAACCCGTAGCTGAGACTGGACAAACCCTTTCATTTGCAGGTATTGGAAGAGGAGGGAAGATGGGATAGAAACGAGTCCTGTAAAGACTGAAATGAGGGCGGGGCAGAAGGTCCCGCGATATGATAAATACGGTCAATGTTTAGGTCCCTCCACTTATCTAAGACTGAGGGGAGAGCCCCAATAGGAAATAGCGGATGGTTCCAGATAGGAGACAACGGGGAGGGGTAAACTCCCAAATGCAACTTGGAGTTTAGCCTGTCCCAGATGTGCAGAATGTACCCAATTGTCGGGTGGGAGTATGCCGCGGCTGGCCTTTTTGATTTTGGTAACCAAGGGAGGTAGCTGACTAGGTCCATGCCACACAGCGATGACTCGATATCCACCCACCACTTCGTCCCAGCAGGAGAGAACCAGGTGATAAGGTGGGTCTCCTGCCCTGCCAAACAAAGTCGGAACACATTGACTAAGTGTTTGAGAGAAAAAGCGGTTACAGGGACTGGAAGGGTCTGAAACAGATAGAGAATTCTGGACAGAAGGTTCATCTTAAGCACATTGATCAGTCCGAACCAGGAGATATATTGTTTAGTCCATTGATTCAGGTACTGGGCAAACATTTTAAATGGGGGTGTAGTTGGCTTGATACAACTGAGTAATGATTTTAGTTATCATGACACCCAAATATTAATTCATAGATGGCCTCCATTGAAAATGATACATGGTAAGTAAGCTTTGCGCCAGGGAGTCAGGGGCATGAAGCAGCAACGCCTCCGACTTGGTGTAGTTGACTTTGTAGTCTGAGAGGGCTCCATAAGTCTTAAGCTCCGTGAGCAGGTTGGGAAGGGAGGTGAGGGTAAGAAGGAAATCGTCCGCAAATAAAGAGATTTTATATTGATGGGTTCCAATTGGAATTCCTGCAATGTCGAGGTTTGCTCTAATTCTAGCGGCCAGGGGTTCAATACACAAAGCAAAAATCAGGGGTGACAAGGGACAGCCCTGTCTGGTGCCGTTCCTTAGGGGAAAGGAATCCGAATGGAGGCCGTTAGTCAAAACCGAAGAGGAAGGCCTCTAACGCCTGCACGAAGCTATGCAATACGGTCGAAAGCCTTCTCAGAGTCTAAAGCAAGGGCGGTACTGCACTATCAAAGTACTGCAATACCGACACCGTCCTTCTGGTGTTAGCTGTTTGCTAAGATTTTTGCAAAAAGGTTAAAATCAGTGTTCAGGAGGGAGATCGGCCTGTAGCTACCACACTGGGTGGGGTCTTTTCCTGGTTTTGCAATAACAGTGATGGCTGATTTTGTGGTATCCGGGTGGAATTTACCACCTCTAAGGATCACATTAAATAAGTCCAGTAACTGTGGGGCAAGGGGCCAAACACCTTGTATTATGACATAGGAAAGCCATCAGGTCCCGGGACCTTGGAGGGCTTTTGGGACCCGAGAGCCGGGGTTAGCTCCTCTTCCGAAATGTCTCTATTCAGCTGCAGGACCTCTGTATCCGGCAACCTCGGGAGACTACAAGATTAAAGATACTGCTGGATATCCTCAAGAGGTGTAGAACGGGGGCCATGTAGGTTATACAATTTCTGATTAAAGAGTTCAAATTCCTTGCTAATTCGACTGGGGTTGTAGGTGCACTGTCTTTGATAGCCATGATAGCTTTAGCGGCTCTAGCTGTCTGAAGTCTATTGGCAAGGAGAGTGTGCGCTTTGTTGCCCTTATCATAAAACTGCTGGTAAGCCCACCTTAGATTCCTTTCAATTGTTTCAGAAAGAATATGTTGGAGTTCCGAGCGTTTAGCATTTAATTTAATCAGAACTTCAGGAGACAGGGTGAGTTTGTGTTCCTGATCCAGCACCCTGATCTGTTGATTCAAGGCATCTATAAGTGCTGATTGCTTAGGTTTACGGATGGATGCAAATTTAATTATCTCACCCCAAATAACAGCCTTATGGGCTTCCCAGACTACAGGGAGGGGGCAGTCCGCCGTCCTATTGGCTGCGAAGTATTCTTTAATTTTGTCCGAAATCAAGGCCTGAAATTGGGGAAGTCGAAGGAGGGTCTCATTGAGCCTCCAAGATGACCTTCCTGTCCTAGTTTCAAACAGATCCGAAACTACCTCAACCATTAAATGATCAGACAAGGTGCTTGGATGTATTTTGGCGGCTGGCACAGTTTGGGAAAAACGTGCACAACAGAAAAAGAGGTTTATTCTGGAATAGGAGTCATGCGGATAATAGTAGAATGTATAATCCCTGTCTAAAGCATGCGCGGACCTCCACACATCAAAAAGGCCAGACACAACGACTTGGAGCCTGTATGAGAGGGGGGGTTGGGGAGAGAGCCAGACTTATCTAAGGACAGTGACAGGACCGTGTTAAAGTCCCCACCCACTAGAGTAATCCCAGAGCGGAAGTCCCCTAAGATAGTAAAGAAAGAACGAAAGAAGGAAGCGTGATTCTGATTAGGTGCATATATGTTAGCTATAGTGAGAGTTTGTGCCCCCAAGGTACCTCTGAGGAGTATAAATCGCCCATCAGCATCAGTCTTCGTGTCTTGGACCACAAAGGGGTCGAGTTCCGGATCATAATGGCAAACCATGGCGTTTGGAGAGGTGGCACGAGTAGAACACTGCATGGAATAGCCTGGATGAGAGAGATGGATGGCCCTCCTTCCGGAAGTGAGTTTCCTGTACAAAAACAAAATCGGCATGTAAGGTGTCAACAGATCAGAAGAGGTGAGATCTTTTCTGGGGGGTATTCAGGCCTTTAGCATTGATGGAGAGGAACGAGAGTGGCATTTGGAGGGTTAGGAGAGCAACGGTGGACAGTCAAGGGTAAGTGTGTGGAGGACTGGGAGGGAGGAAGGGAAGGAGGAGGTAGGGGAAGTAGTGCAAGGGCCCCAAAGGCAGAAAGCCTGGCACTACACAGGGGGGCCCCAGGGGGACGCCAAAAAAAAAGCTCTAAGCAATACATGCTGGATCCTTGGAGGGGATACAAAGCGTCCCCAATGGGGGATGGGCACTGGCCGTGGCAGGAGGGGTGGAAAAAAGCAAAGAGGAGGACTCAGAACCACCTGGGGCAGAGGGTGAATAGAAGGCGTGCAGAGGCCGCAGCGTGGACCTCTGTTATGCAGCTAGCCTCTTGGGGGATCCGGAGGCCGGCACCTACCCCCTATGTCCGTGTATCTGGGGAGAGGATATGTACGTTTATCAGTGAGGGAGCAGTGTACACTTGAGTGGGCAGTTTATTCAAATGCAGCTCAGTAACATCTCAACATATGAATTACTCTGCTCATACATTACATGGAGCCACTTTATTTATTATCAGTGTATAGACAACTACTACAGCCACTTTCTCAATGGAGTAGTAAGACTTAAGTTGGCACACACAGCAAGATAAATTGTTGCATTTTTTTTTTTTTTAACAATGAACACATAAAACTAGATATGTAAACGAGATTTATACACTCAACGTTAAATATGTTTCTCTCAGGGACATCTGGGGGACACTGCATCGTGGGTTGGTGCTGTGGCTGTGGAGCTGGGCACTAGAGAGTTAACAAAAAAAACAGCAGATTATTTACCTGTTAACATGCTTTTCCTGACTTCCCCATGGCAGCACAACCATTGGGAGGACATCCCCTTGCTTCATGCACAGGAAGAGAAAAAGACATTGCGGTGCATATACCTCCCACCTTCCGCCTTCTGTGTATTCAACTTCAAAAGCTTTAAGACATAACCAGAAACGTTAGAGGACATACAACACGTATGGGACGCAAAATATGTGCTGCCATGGAGAAGTCAGGGAAAGCATATTAACAGGTAAATAATCTGCTGTTTCCCTGTCCTCCCATAGCAGCACAATCATTGGGATATACCCAAGTAGTTTACTCACCGGGAAGGCAAAATAAAGTATTTAAAGAGGGGTGCTCACAAGGCATCGCTTAGCCTGCCGAATCTCGCATCTGCTGAGGACAGTACATCAATCCTGTAGTGCTTCGTAAATGTGTGCGTAGAAGCCCACCCAGCGGCTTTACAGAGTTCTTCTATGGATGCGGATTCTCTCTCTGCCCATGAAGTCACGATGCCCCTTATAAAGTGCGCCCTTAGTCCTTCTGTCATAGGCCCCCAGAATGCACAATCTTATCCACCTTGCTTTTGTTGACTTTGAGGCTGCTCCACCCTTGTTCTTGGCCTGGTCGTGGTTTTCTTTGACCTCAGAAGGGTCTGGATCACCTTGGATGAAAAGCCTCTTTTTTCAGATTGCCGACCTCAACAACCACACTGTCAGTTTGAACTGCTGGGAGCTGGGATGCAGGGTGCCCATTTGACGTAGTAGGTCTGGGTGATCGGGTAGCCTCCAAGGTCTGGCGACATCCTCAGGAGCTCTGGGAACGTCGGCCTGCCCAGCCAATATGGCAGGATAGCAGGAAATTCTGACGGCATTGGCACACCGGGATATGCAGTTAGGCGTCCTTGAGGTCTACCGATGTGAGAAAAGTCTAATGCGATATGTCTGGAAAAATCGTTCTCAGTGACTCCTGAAATGTTTTATATGAATATGCTTTTTTTTTGTCTTTTTAGGTCGAGTATCTTCCTGTAATCTCCTGTCTTTTTCTAAATGACTAAGAAATTTGAGTAAAAGCCTTGAAAGGCTTGATATTTGGGTACAGGTGTTACTAGCCCTTGCTGCAACATCTTGACGAGGCTGGAAGACAGAGCCTGCTGTTCTGCTAGAGCTGAAGGAAAGGGAGACCTGATGAAAACAACTCTTGGCGGACGCAGGAACTCCATCTTGTTCCTGCTGGATATGACCTCTCTGACAAAGTTGTCGTTGGTGGACAGGAATCAGGGCGCTCTGAACCTGGGAGAGTCGTTCGCTCATGGGCGTCACTGGTTGGCGGGACGGAAATCTTGCTTGCTACCTTTGCCGTCTTGGGTATGAAAAGTATGTTGGGATCAGACCATTGCCATCCATGATAGCTGTGACCAGGTCTGTATGTTCTTGCTTCCTAGGCTTCTGTTGAAGAGAATCTTGGTTGCCTGGCAGCCTGCGGTCACCTGGCCCTGTCCTAGAGCAACAAGGACAACTTCCCTCCAGGCGACAACTCTATAATCTCGTCAAGCTTCTTCCTTGCCTTTGATTGGGTGTTCGCTATCCACGGCTTCAGCCATAGGGCTCTTCTGGTGATGGCATTAGTAGCCGCAGCTCTGGTGGCAAAACGAATCACGTACAGAGAAGCATTGCAGAGAAACTCGACTGCCTGCTGCCCCTTCCTCCTCAGACAGTTAAGAGACTGTTAAGAGTTAAGAGCTGGGTTCCGGTGGGCGTGCCATCCATGGTGGACGCCGTTTTACAGAGCTCCCTCTTCGCGGCCGGCTAAACGCCATAAAATACCGCTGTCCCGCCGCTGACCTGCCTCCCACCTGCGGGCCACACTCAGGGGATATCCCCAGGGAAGGGCTTTGTGACCTGCCCGGCTCCCTGGGACCCGCTTTCGCATCGGACTCCCCGGCCCTGTACTTAGGGCACTGCCGGTGGCCATCTTCTCCCCCTCGTGGCGCTCTGCTGCTGACCGCAGTAGGGAGAGAATTATGTGAGGGGGGTAACAGTAGTAGGCGGAAGCAAGTATAGAAGAAGTAATGTATGGTTCCTAGTTCCTAATTACCCTGTAATGATGGCTCCTCATCCTATATCATTTGCCACCATTAATGTGGCATCTGTTTTGTCCGAACGGGCTCGTTATTTGGCTTTTGATTTTTTCAACTAGCTTGAAGTTGATTTTTTGTTTTTGCAGGAGACTAGGGTCGGCCGGCTCCCAGATCTCCACAATTGTAAGTGTGAATGGAGACGTGGTCCTTCCTATTGGTCTCTTGCGGCCGAACTGTACGGTGGGTTGGCGGTTATTTTTACCGGCATGGTAGCTGTCCAACGGGTAATAGAGTTANAAGTAGGTAGGTGTATGTTATTGGATGTCAACCTAAGGGGGCATGACCTGAGACTCATTAATATCTATGGGC